>JAXQQM020082601.1:0-266957 GCA_034641835.2 Pinus albicaulis | reverse complement strand
CCATACTGACATAGTTTAGACCACCATATTTTTGGCATCAAAATCTGGGAACCATACGATGATGATCTGCCATCTCTATCTAAACAATAGGTCCCATAATTCAAGACATTTTCTAGATCTTGCTATGTATCAAATTAAATAATAAAAAATAAATTCAAACATAAATAGATATAGTTACAATTGGGGTCGAGGAAGAAAAAAACAACTAGTGTAAAGTGTCATCTCTAGGCCAAAAACCATTGAACTTGCATATTACAACTTTGGAATATTAACCTCTATAGCTGGTACATGCTCCATTTTTTCTAGGATGTAGGGTCCTTGGTTTAATTAGCGTTGATCTACTAAGTTGTGAAGCTCCCCTTTCACTGCATCCTTCAATGAGGCAAAACCATTAGGACATGTGGCCTCAAAACTACTTGGATTTCTGAAACTCGAAGCTCCATTATGTAACATCGGGCTTCGAATAATGGTAGAGTTCCATGAGACGTAGTAATATTTCATCTTAAAGAAGACTTTTAGCATGTTCCCTTTGAATACAATGCATTTAGAATTTGTAGAGATGTCCAACCTACTTTCAAGGAAATGTTCCAAATTTTCCACCAAGTGAAAGCCTTGAATCTAGAAAAAGCGTGCACCTTCCATTTATATTTTTTTATGAAGATGTGAAATGTTTTCTTTTCCAGGTTAGCCAATATTTTGACCATAAAAACGGTGGGAATATGATAGGGGCTACACAATTTTTATAAAATAATATAAAAAAAGGACTCGATTAGAGTGCTTCCTGAGGTCTAAAGGTTAGAAATACTTTCCCCTTCAGTGCAAAATTTACACCCCATAAGGTGACATTGATTATGTAACCTGACATGTAGCATATGAATATAGTTTCCTTCCACATTCTTGTGTCCTACTTCCGGTGTTCCTTTTCACATCTCGGTGCAATTGCTAGTTTATATAATTATGGATGGGATTTGAAGGTGTTGGAAGTGGGGTGCTTAGAACCCTAGCCTCACTGCTTCTCTAGTTTGTGCCTCTCGTTTTTATTTGTGAGAGGTCGTACTCCTTTCCTTGGTGGTCACTGGTTCTCTTGATGCAGGGTTTGGGTTCACACCTCCTCTTTCCTTTTTCCTGTGTTCACGCTCCTTATCCATAGCATGCTTCATGTTTTTTTACAAGTTCTCTCGGTGCTGGGTATTGGTGCAATTTGTTCCAATTGTGGGGCACAGTTTCATTTTCTCTGTTGGCGTCAAGCCCTACTTGGCCTCATTTTGTCGGGTCTATGGAGTTGTTGCCGACATCGTTGAGCTTGCTACCCCTTTTTTTGTTACCCTTCGCCTTGCTGCTGCTATCGTTGTAGTTGGGTTCTGTCAGCTACGCTTGTAGCTTTGTTCATGGTGGGATTGCTTCAGTGGTTTTTCGTGGGGTGTTCTACAGTAAAGGTGGAAGTTGAGGGCATAGGCTCTGGTGGCTTACATGCTTACATTGGGCCTAGTTTTGTGTCCTCCATTTGTTAACACTCCTGCCATTGTTATGTTGTCTTTACCATTGTTTCAATGGTTTATTTTTTGGGCTATATGGGCAACATGTGCCCAATTTTTTGTTTATGATAGGGTCAACATTTTTTTTGGGGTTTCCTGTTAAGCCCTTTGTGGCTTCTATGCTAAGGAATGAGTTCTAGACTCGAAATGTAGACTAAAAATGAAGACCGAGAAAATTCCCAGCTTTTCATCTCAAAATATAGAATATCATCCTCAGTTTAAGTGAAATTATCAAATATCTATATTAATATGGAATTAATTAAATTTATTAATATAATAAATGAAAATAAAATCACCAAAAATATTAATTGATATATATATAAGAGGCGGTTAGTCCATGTTGCGAAACACACGGAGAGTGATTAACCCAATGTCAAACAATATATATATATATATATATATATATATATATATATATATATATATATATATATATATATATATATATATATATATATATATATTGTTTGACATTGGGTTATGCCTTTCTCCGTGTGTGGAGTCCCTACTAACTCTAGCGATTGTAACGAGAGACTAATGCCTACGGGTTTTGGTCTAGCAGGTAGTGATTCCAACATATATATATATATATATATATATATATATATATATATATATATATGGCATTGCTGAGGCTAAATCATAGTAATGTCCCAGAATAATAATTAAATAGGACAGAGAATTAAACCAATAACTAAACATCTAAGAGTGCCTTAACAATACATCTAATTAGAATTTATTCAAAACCTTTAAACAAAAAATAAATATAATATCATTAACAAATAATAAAATAATAACAATGTAATTCGTGAAAAAAATATATATATAAAATGAAATTATTAGTAATATAAATAATAAAAACCAAAATCTTAAAAATAATTATACATAAATACCACAAAGAAAATAAACACATAATTTATTATAAAATTAGAACTTTCGGAGAAAATAAATCAAAAAAATATCATTAATGATAATCATTTAAATTAATAGTAAAAATTTAAAATATTGATAATTTATTCAATAAATAAGAATTTTATTTATTTAATATTATTGTTATTAATTTTTTAAAATTATATGAATTATAAGTATACTAATAACTGTATTAAATTTAGATCAATACAATATAATCACTCTCGACTTGGCAGGTTCGCCACAAAGCATACTCTTTTGTGGCTATATCGAGGGCTAGGGCTTTTTCTTCCAACCGTAGGTCTGAGTTGTCTTTTTTTTTTTTTCCTTTTTCCCTATGTTATCTACTTTACTTGATTTTTTCATTTTCATGAATTGGCATTTCCATGTTTCAAATGCTCTCTTATAGATTTTTTTTGAGTTTCTTGTCCTTGCCTTTGCTAGTTGTCCCATATTTTTTTATTTAATTACAATATTTAAATATTGTAAATTTTTAATTTAATTCAATTAATAATTATCAAATATTATGTATATTATAAAATTTGAAATTAATTTTTTTTAATTAATTTATATATAATTTTTTTTATATAAATATTTAAAAATTACATAAAATACTAAAAATTCAAAAACAATAAACTTAATTACCAATTCATCTAAATACAAAAAAATATTTAATTAATTATTAAAGTTACATGATTAAAATGGCTGAGTAATGCTCCAATGTGTATCCTCTAAAATTTTGTTTAAAGCAATCATTAAAGACAAAACCAAAGTTATCAATTCATATATATATATAAAATAACTTATTAAAATATTATAACCAAGATGCATTAGTGGTTGTCCCATGTGTATCTTTGAAAATTCTGTTTAAAGCACTCGTCAAGTTTCTTGTTAGAAACTTCGTAGAAATATTGAAATGACTCACAAAAATATCCAAATTTGGAAGAAAAAATTAATATTCATGAGAGGATATCTTGCATAGGTGGAAAACTTCCGTCTATTTAAAGTAAGGTGGTAAAATTGTATAATCAAAATACATGAGTGGATGCCCAACGTGTTTCGTCGAACTTTCTGTTTAAAGTAGTCATCAAGTTTCTGGTTAGCAACTTTGCAGAAATATTGAAATGAGTGACCAAAATTTTCCAAATTTGAAAGAAAAAATTAATATTCTCGAGATGTCGGTTTAAACCAAGGTGGTAATGGTGATTACCACGTGTGTATATATTTGAATTTAACGACATGGTTATATATTAGATTAAATTTATCGTTAAAGTTTAAAATTAATTTTTTATTAGGTATATATATAGATAAATGAAATAATAATTGAGTATTCAAGTTTATATTGAATATAATGGCAAGAAAGATTAATACTTTTTACTTATCAGAAGCACCTTCACAGGACTAATTTTTTCGAAAGCAAAAGTATCTTCGAACTTGTGAGAGTCTATTTACACAAAAAGATATGAAGAAACCTAATCTCAGCGTTAACGGCTTAACCTCCACGCTAAGAAAAATGATCCCTCTCCTAATTAATACAAACACTTAATTTTGACACATATATTGCCATGCAATATTGTTGGAATTAATGGAGAAAGTCATAATATCTCAGGAGTGGTTGAAACCATCCCGTTAGTGTGAAAGCCTATATAATTAAGGCTCATTTGACTCAATAGTCAGAGAGTGTGTATGAGTGTTTGTACACTCTCCAGGTTCTCATCTGGAGAGCCATTTAGTTTATATTCAGTTTTTTATCATGGTATCAAAGCACAGGATCAGAGGCCTGTGTTGTTCTATTTCCGCGGTGGTTGAGGATAAGTCTCTGGAGGCCGAGAGCCTGTGTGAGGAGCACTGTTGTTAGCTGCTCCTGGAATGCGTGAGCGACGGAGAAGATCGTCTCTTGCCGTATGTGTGAGATCGCCTGTTGGTTTGCAAAATTGGAGGCCGAGATTTGCAGGTCGTGTCCTTTGAAGTGCGTTTGCAAAGCTGTGCACGTGATTGAAGGTAGCTTGACTGCTAAAGCTGCTAGTTGAACCTGCATCGAGGAGAAGGAGGCCGATCAAGGTTGCATGTGCCTGGAAGCTGCGTGGAAAATGCTTACTACATTTTTGTTGAGGAAGGAGTCTGTCATCGCTGCGTGGTGGCTCCTTGCGTTTTTTGTTGAGGGAAGGATCTTCGATCGAAGCAGCTCGTGTGGTGAGCTCCTTTGTTGTTTCCCTCCATTCTTCCTCATGAGCCGTTGCCGCTGTCTGAACACACTGAGGCCGAAGCTGGGCCGAGAACCTGCGTGAAGGCGTGCTCAAATCACGGTGGGCATCGATCTGCTGGATCGATCCATGAGGCATTAAAAACTGTGAAGAGATGTCACTTGTTGTAAATACAGTTGTGGTGGATTGTAAATAGCAGACGATTGTGAGCTTGGTTGAGGAGAAGCAGTTGAGGAGAAGTGATCTGGGGCTGGAGAGAAGGTACATAGACTGTTGCGTGATTGGTGAATCTACGTGAATAGTTTGTGACTTATTGTGCTTGATCCAGTGAGGAAGATTCTTTTGAAGCATGGAGAAAGTAGTGTGATAAACCTGAAGAAAATCTTCTCCCTCCATAAGTTCATGGAATAAGAGCCTGTGAGCTGTGTTGCAAGAGTTGTGAAGGCCAAGTTTGGTGGCCGATTGAGTTCAAGGAGTAGCCTTTGGATTTCATTCGTGGATCGTGCGCTGTTGCTACATTCAAAGGAGAAGAGGTCATTGCCAGATTGGAGCCCGTGAGCAGTGGTAGAGGAGGAGGATTGTTGGTGGATTTATGTGGGGGTGCAACTTGATTAGTGGATTTGCACCCTAGTCACCATGGGCAGAGTCAGAAATAGCCCCAACACTTGCGCGCACAGTTAGATAGACCACTGAGCTGGAGAGGTTCTTGTCTCATGTGTTCTTGGATGAAGGGCATGTTCTCTGTGTGTTATGAAGAGTGGGAGCTCATACACGCAACCGTCACATGAGCTAGAGTTGGAGCTGGAACTGGAGAGTGAGTCGAAAGACGGGCATTAAGTGAGGATTGAACTCATGATCATTCAAATCCGACCCGAGGGTTACTGCCGTGACGATTCACGAGTCTCCAGGAATTCATGAATTCACTCGTACCCTTGTAGGGACCTTTTGCCTCTGTTGTATGAATTATTACTTCCATTGTATTTCTTTTTGGGAAGTTTGGCATATCTAGTGAAGATTTATTTCTCTTCTCTCTGTTTTTAATGAGCACATCGGAGCTTTGATTTTTGCTGTGTCTTTAAGTTAGAGCTCGTGATGGCTCGGTCGTGTGAAGGGCACGTGGAGTCCGCCCTGTTCTCATACTTTGTTTCGTTGTTGTTGCGGTTGATTGGGTTCAGCACAGAGAACTCGTGGTCTTTGTTCTCTATAGGGCTTCCCTCGATAGATGCGTTGGCACTTTCTGACTGTTGTTGCTACCATTTTCTCATTTACCACGAAATCCGCCTGGAGACCACCCTGAAACGGGGTGTTTGAGAGTGCTTGCTTGAAATAGTCGTTTCTCTTTTGTTGCGGAGGAGCCGTAAGGTGTGGTTGTCTGCATTTTTTTTCTTTAATCGGTGGGCCAAATAAATGATGCTGAAAATATTGCTCTTGATAATGATCCCATATTTGATTGTGAAACTGAAGATGCAATGATGGGTGATGAATGTGTATATGTAATTGAAACTTGTAATGATGAAAACACATCCATTATTGTAGAACCTAAAAGTTTTCCTGATGCAGAAATCAAGTTTGATGAGACTTATATATCTCGTGATGAGTGGACCAATTTGATGATTGAAAAACATCTTATTGATGAATTATTGTTTGGTGAGAAGGAAGACCTATCTTCACATACAAATCAAATGCAGACCATGCTTGTAGCAACAGAACTGGATGAAGGCATAATTATGTCAGCAGAAAGGGATGAAGTAGGGAGAGATGGTGAAATGAAAGCTCTCCTGAAGGAGCAAGAAGATGAAAGTAATTGTGGTCATCTTTATAAATCTAACTTCGTTTTTTGTGCAGATATTGGTAGGCAAGAAACATTGATGAATTTTGAAGAAGAATTGAAGTTTCTTGAAGCATGGCTTGAAACACCATGTCTTTATGAAATTAACACAAAAATTGCAGTAATCAATGGTGAAGATATCATCGCTAATGTTCAGATAATTGACACCAGAAATAGTGAGAAGGAAAATTCTCCTATCCACCCTGCCATAATTCTGAGAAAGATGATAACAAGAATTCAAGTTTTCCTTCATAGGGGAAGAAATGAGGTGAAGATACATCACTATCTCATGGCAAAGAAAGTGAAGATGAAGCCTCATCCACGAATGAACAAAAATGGTCTCACAAGCATAAAGACCAAAATGAATACTCTGGTACCAATTTTTTCATGTTTTTATTGTAAGCCTAACTGACACTAGACCAGTAGGCATATGTTATTGTTCAGTACCCTTTCTCCATTAAGGGGGAGTGTTGGAATTAATGGAGAAAGTCATAATTAGATTGTTGTTATGATGATGATAGGATTGAGATGCTAATATTAGATCTCAAGTCCTAATATCTCGGGAGTGGTTGAAACCATCCTGTTAGTGTGAAAGCCTATATAATTAAGGCTCATTTGACTCAATAGTCAGAGAGTGTGCATGAGTGTTTTTACACTCTCCAGGTTCTCACCTGGAGAGCCATTTAGCTTATATTCAGTTTTTTATCGAATATCTACATTTGTCTCTGGTCCAACTCTGGTAAATAACTCCATCTCATATAACAAGAAGCGTGGCCCAAAGTTTTTGGACACCAACTCCTTAATCTCGTGGCCACGGTCCATCGCCCAGTTGTCTGCCTGTGTGTATGGGAACCTCCTCTACTTCTGCAGCATTGACTGCGCCATCGTTCTGATGTCCCTCATGCTCTGCACGCTGCTCCAGGATGTAATGTAAACTTACATTATTAACTTAACCACTTAAAAAAACTTTATTTACCTCATTGTCCATCTAACTTCTAAGTACAATATCATGAGAATTATTAATGCTATTGTAAATTGACTTTGCATTAACTTGGATTCACGAATAATATTATAATAATAGGCAATGACTGACATAAGTTGATACAATTATATGATATAAAATCTATTCGCTATGATTAAGACATTTCATTATATATATATATATATATCATTGGGATTCCACACTCAATTGATTCAACTTAATTGCAAATTCGAATCTAAAGTATTTTCAATATATATATATCATTGGGATTCCAAACTCAATTTATTCAACTTAATTGCAAATTCGAATCTAAAGTATTTTCCCTCCCGGCATTTGTGCCTTGACTTACGAATTTAAAGGTTTGTTATTGTTTATTGACCCTTCCTCTCCCGGATTCCGATAGAGGATCATAACATTACCACTGGAAATTGGTGTTGACATAAAATATGGGTGTGATTATTGATTACACCCCGCTTATTATACCATGGAGGTTAACTCATCTTTATTATATCTGACAAGTTCGACAAATGGCTACATCTCCTCCGTTGATCTGCTTCTGGCTTCAATGGTGGAGATATCAACTCGGCTTGTTAGGGTATGAACACTATCCCATCTGAACCCTAAGTGTCTCAATTTGTTCCTCCACATCTCTATCTTCAGGGCTCTGCAACTTGTGTGGTAGTTGAGCTAGCTTATGGTGAGTTTTACCCTCGATTGTTCACCTTGTTTCCATGCATACTCCATGCTTGCTTAAATCCTTTTCTTTGTGCCTTAGCTTATTTTCAATGGCTAACACGGGCTTCCTTTGTGTTTCATCCAGTTCTGTCAATGAGTTTGTCCTGGCCATGGAACCTCCAGGTGACGGCAACCTAAACAAAAGGTTTACATTTGAAGCATTCCTTCTCGGTAATAATTTTACTATACTGGTTCTTCATTATAATTTTTTTATTCCATGAATTCATTCAAGGTTGACACTTTATACAGTATTTGGTCCATCAAAATGTTTAACACCAATTTATTTGTTGTGCAGGCTGTCTCCAAAGAGTTTAGATTCTCACTGTAACTTCTTTTAAGGTAAGCCTTCTTTCGTAAATTTTATATTCCCTTACCCTTGTAGATTTTCTAGATTTCCTACTGATATTTTGTTTATTTGCAGGTAACCATTCCCAAAGGTTCGTTCTGCTAACTTCATCGCTCGATTTTCTGCCTTCTGTTTCTATAAAGGGTATTCTTTGTTACTTTACAGGTGCATGCCTTACGAAGGGGTTTTTCTTTATTCTTGGATTTCATATTCAATTAAAAGGTTTACAATTTTCATTTTATGTTTTAATTCTATCGATGTGACAATATCTCATTATATTCTTGTTGAGTTTTAAGGGGCCTACCAGGGCCGAGATTCCTACTCATCAGGGTATTGTAGTTGTTCCTTTTGTTTATATAACATTACCCTTCTTGATGAGGGTTTCTATGATTGTTTATTAATTTGCTCCATTACGTGATTATCATGTTCATATTCAGCGTAGAACAGAGGTGTTGTAATATTTTGAAATTACATATATGCTTTTGTTAATGATTCACACCCACAGGTCCCATAATTTAAAATTTAACTATTGACTCTGTCTTTTTATTTAGGAGAGTTGCAATTATGAAAAGTGTTGGAATACAGACAGTTTCTGTAAATAGTTCATTTACATATAGTTAGTGCCCTTGCTCGTTTTCTTCCTGTACTATCTAGCTTGCATTGGGTATTTGTATAAATATAGAAAAATCTTGCATTCAGTATTTGTATTACTGCTTATCTGACAAACCTGTAGTCTGACTCAGTTTTTAAGGTTGTTCTGTCTTTAGGCATAGTCTATTTGATAAAGATTATTCCTATGCATTAGTTGTTATTCTTTATATATAGAAAATGTGCGTAAATGTTTGCTCTATAAATTCCAATTCTAAAGTTATGTTTATAGTTCTTGCTCTGTATTTTCCATTCTACAGTTTTTATGTCACACACAAGTACTACTGTTTCTTTCTTTTTGATTTGTTTGCTAAGATGACTGGACCACATCAAGGGAAACTATCCCATTATGCATGTATTAACTAGGTAATATTCACGGGACAAAGAGTCTATAAAATTCAAAGGGTATCCCATTTCCTTGGGTTTTCTTTGTTAAACATATTTCCTTTGTCATGTTCTAGGTTTATAACTACCTTCCCTGTAATTTAGGAATTTTGACTCTAGGAATTTATCAAGTGGAAGAAAGAAAATTAGGAACACTTTTAATTTTATATCATAGTTTTACAGAAAATCTATTTCATCATTATTTCCAAACAGACTCTTTCACTATATTCTCTCCTCTGAAATAGCCATAACTATCACAGTAAAATAAATAGAAACATATTCTATTTTACTTTACTTATCTTACTTGATTAGTCTCATGGCTTGCGTCCGACCTTGAATGAGGCGATGACGTCCTCTACTCCCCCCCCGTGCTCCTCACCCAAGTAGGATTAACGACAGTATTTTACCAAGGAGGTAGACCTTAGGACTCTGGTCCAGTCTCCCTTCCTATCAGGTACAAAGGACCACTGGTCTTCTTCCAACTCTAGTACTCTGTTATTCATCTTTCTAACTATATCTCTTTTTATCATGTACAAAACCCCTTTCCTCCTATAGGATTTTCCTTTTATCCCAGAAGAAAGGTAACTACCAACAACTGCTTTTCTCAACTACTTTTGGCATCTTGGAAACTTTTCCATTAGACTCATGAAAACATAATTTTTTTATTAAAATTTTATTTACCAGTGAGAAACTTTAGTTCATAATTTCCTGATGAACATACTTGTTAATCAATTAATAAAATTATTAAAATAAGTTCATTGTCTAGTAAAAAGTAAAATTTATTTTAGTAAATGACATCAGGCATAGATGTTACAGTTACCCCCGCTTAAGATGAACACCGTCCCCGGTGTTATACAATTCCATTGAGCAGTGCAAGATATGCTTCTTGCACAAATTTTTCATCTTCCCAAGTCACCTCCAACGAGCTGAAGTGCTTCCATTCCACTTTAAATTGGGTGATAACTCACTTCTGGAGCATTATTTCTCTCTGATCGAGGATACGTTGAGGCTCTACCAAAAACTCATCGTCCGGCTCAAGCTATAGTCGTCATAAGAAATGAAATTAATATTTAACCATCTAACTTCTGAATTTTTTTTAGTTCTTCCATTTCTTTCCTACCTGAACGTTCTACCACTGTACTATATGCTTCGGATCATATATGTATCTCTTTACTACTGACACATGGAACACATTATGCACCCGTATTTGTCCAGGTAATGCCAGCCGATAGGCTACTAACACAATCCTTTCCAGAATTTGGAAAGGACTGCAGAAACGAGGTGCCAATTTAGCACAAGTAGTCCATCTTAGTGTACTTTTCCCGGGTTTGATTCTAATATAGACATGATCACCTATTTTAAACTCCTAGTAGGTTCTTTTTTTATCTGTATATACTTTCTGTCGATCCTGTGCAATGTTCAGATTTTGACGGATCCTCTTAACTTCTCTCTCCATTTCAGCTAACATTTCAAGTCCAAGCATTAAATTTGTCTCTGGACTGCTCCAGTTAATAGGTGTTCAACATTGTCTTCCATATAAGACTTCGAACAGACTCATTCTAAGCGACTCCTGGTACCCATTGTTATACGAAAACTCAACCAAATATATGTAGTCTTCTGAATTTATTGGTTGGTGCATTACATACATATGGAGCATGTCCTCCAAAATCTTATTTACTCGCTCCATTTTCCCTTCAATATATGGATGGAACGTTGTAGTGAACTGCACTTGAATGCCTAGCCCAGTAAAACATGTCCTCCAAAATTCTGAAGTAAACTTCACGTCTCTATCTGATATGACATTTTTTGGTATACCATGTAACTTGAATATCTCTCGCATAAAGATGTCTGCAATTTGTACTGTCTTATAATTGGATTGTACAGGAATAAAATGGGTTGCTTTTATGAAACGGTCAACAACCACCTTGATCAAATCATTATGTCTCTTTTATCGTGGTAATCCAACAATAAAATCTACAAATATTACTTCCCACTTCCACTCAGGTACTGGTATCGGTTGTAATAAGACGACTGGATGTTGATGCTCAAATTTCACCTACTGGCATTCTAAACACTTGGTCAAATACTTTGCAATATCTTTGCACATACCAGGCCAAAAATAGTCTTTTATGATGGTTGTTAACATTTTTTGATAACCTAGATGTCCAGCATATGAACTTCTGTGATATTAATTGAGAATGAGTTCTTTTAAACTTAACTGATTGGGAATGTATATCTTTTCTCGAAATACTAATAGTTGTTCTCCAATAACAATATATTCTGATGATTCCCCTTGCACTTCAGTGTCCCATGCTTGCTTCCATAGAAAATAATATTCAGGATCTTTTATCGCAACTTCCTTTATTTGTTCCTAAAATTTGAACTCCACACTATTGAAATATAGTTTATATACATGATGCAACTTCTGACTTAATGTGTCATCAACCTGATTTTCTTTTCCTTTTACGTGTTTATTTCGAAATCAAATTCGCTTAGGAATGCATTCCACCTAGCCCAGTGAGCACTTACATATGATTGTTTAAAATACTTGGTTAAACTGTTGTGGTTTGTTTTGGCTCAAATCATTTACCCAATAGGAATTGTCTCCATATCTTGAGTGCATGTACCATAGCTGTTAGTTCTAAATCATAAGCTAAGTAACGCAATTCATGGCCTTTTAATTTTCGGAATTCATATGCCACCACCTTTCCATTTTGGGACAGAATTGCTCCCACACCTTCTTTACTTGCATCAGTGCAAACTTCAAATTCCAAATTTGGGTCTACAACCTTCAGGACAGAAGCTGGAGTTAATAATTGTTTCAGCCTCTCAAAACTGACTTGGAATTCACTGGTCCATTTGAATACTTGCCCCTTGCGCTGCAAGGAAGTTATAGGAAATGATATTTTTGAAAAGCCCTCTATGAAGTGTCAGTAGTAACCAACAAGCCCCATGAAAGATCATATGTTTGCCACATTTTTAGGCACCTTCCATTCCATAATAGATTTTATATTTTTGGGATCCATTGCTATCCATTTTTCCGAAATAACATGGCCCAAATATTGTATTTTTTCCTTGTAAAAATCGCACTTGTTGAATTTTGCATACAGCTGGTGGTCCCTCAACATTTTCAGTACTATGCGTAGATTCTATTTATGCTCCTCGACATTCTTTAAGTAGATCAATATATCATCTATAAAGATCAATTTTTTTTTATCCAGATATGGGTGAAACATGCCATGCATTAAGCTCATAAATATTGCAGGTGCATTGGTCAAGCCAAACAGTAGGACTAAAAATTCGCAATGTCCATACCTGGTTCTGAATGTTGTTTTGTAATGTCTTCATCCTTTAATCTTATTTGGTGATACCCAGATCTTAAATCTATATTTGAAAATACTGTTGCCCCTTTTACTTGGTTGAAAATATCATCTATTTGAGGTAAAGGATATTTGTTTTTCACAGTCAGTTTATTTAGCTATGAGTAGTCCATGCACATCCTCATGGTTCCATCCTTCTTTTTCACAAATAGTATTGGTGCCCCCAAGGTGACACACTTGGACGTTTATATATTTTTTCCAACAATTCTTGTAACTGCATCTTTAATTTTGTTAACTCGAGTACACTCATTCGGTAAGGGGCTCGTGAAACCGGTGCTGCCCCTGGCATAAGTTCAATGGTAAAATATATAGCTCTCTTAGGTGGTAGTCCTAGTATGTTTTGTGGAAATACATCTAGGAATTTTTGCACCACCGGTATATTTTCCAGGATGGTAATTTTATCTTTTGAGTTAGAAAATACGACCTGAATTGCATATATTTGGCATCCATTCCTAATGCATTTGCTTAACTGGGATGCTGTAATGGGTGGCAATTTCAGTGGCTTATTTATTCCTTTCATCTCTTGGTAGGTTCCATATTTATCTTTGAAGTATATCATACTATCCTTACAGTCTACCAAGGACCAGTGTGCTTCCAACCAGTCCATTCCCAATAGTATATCATAGGAGCCTAAGGGTAGAATGTTTAATTCCACCTTTATATTCTGATCCCCAATGTCCATGCAACAATTGCACAATTTAGCATGAACCTTACGGTCGGTTCCTGTGGCCAGTTGAACTAGCCATGAGTGTTTATATTTTTGACTCTGTAAGGCACATTTTTCCACAATTATGGGGTCTACATAGCTTAAAATAGCACCAGGATCAACCAAAACATATACATAATGGGTTTGCATCCTACCTTCTAATTCTATCATGGTTGGTTGGTATTCAGCTTATCGGTCTTCTAATCCAGCATTGATTCTGGGAATTTTTTGTGCCACATTGCCCATAGTGGATGCTTCTTGCACATTAGCTAAAGTTTCATTTCTCCCACGATGTTGGAATTTTTTGTAATAATGTGCCTCACTGCATCCCCGTCACTGTAATGGTGGTTTCTGTATTTTCCCATGATCAGGTTTACTGGATCCTTCAGTGGGTCGGTCCTCGGCTGTCCATTTGGGCCTCTGCTGGTTTTTCCCAAATTAATTATTTGTTGAATTCCTTGCACCAGGTTTGAAATTTCCAGCTCTGTTATTTTTTAAACCTAAAGGGCTTTTCTGCCCTTTCTTGGGTGGACAATTTTTTCCATTTTCTCCTTTAGCCTTGTACTACTGATAACACATTCTTGCCTTATGAATTACCTCGTCATTGTCTTGGGTCCTACAAATTCAATTATTTCTTTCATATGAGCACGAAAACTACTTGAAAAGTGATGTACTTTAGCCTTCTTATCCTTCAAGTATGGTACATATCTTAGCAAGGAAGTGAAATTAGTGATAAATTCATCCATGGACAGTTGACCCAGCCTCAAATCATTAAAATCCCGAGATTTTTCGTCATAAAATCATGTTGTTAGGTACTTATCCTTAAAATATTTCTCAAATTCATCCCAGGTTACATTCTGGTCCTTGATTCCACACACATTCTTCAATTCTTCCCACCATAACGTAGCATTTTCTCATAATTAATAAATTTCCAATCTGGCCTGTAATATGTTGTCATACTCATATACTTGAAAATATTTATTCATGTTAATGATCCAAGCTTCCACCATTTCCTCAGCTTCTCCATCGAATGTGGGAGGCTTAATCTTCCAGAATTCACCTTGTAATTCCACCTTTTGCTTTGTCATTTCTTGCTAGTCATAAGCATTTTCAGATTCAACTTCTTTAATTTTTCTACTTTTCTTGCTTCGCTGGGTGCGACTTCCTTCAGGATCATCATGTATGTGCTGTTGCTATTCACTATGTAGGTGGGTTTCCATTTTCGGGCTAGGGTGTGCAGTGGGATGGTTTTTCTTATCTGAAAGACTCTTAAGTATTTTATCTTGTTCCCTCATTAGTCTCTCATTGTCGCTTCGTACTCGGACCATATCTGTTTGAAGCTACTGCACAATGTCTAACAATCTATTGGTTTGTCTTTGTTGTTCTTCCATCAATCTCCTGGTTTACTGGTACTAGTATATTCTGAGATGTACCCACATTTTCGGATTCACTTATGGGTTTGCCTGGGGATGAATCTCCCTGTAGTCCTGGGTGTCTCATAAGTTGATCCCTTTCTCATTGTTCTCAGTTAGTTTCCTTCTGTTTTGTGCACATTCACACACAACAATTCTTATTTAGGTGACCCTAATTGGTCCTAGCATTTGAACGCTGCTCTCATACCACCTGTAATGTACACTTACATTATTAACTTAACAACTTTAAAAAAAAACTTATTTACCTCATTGTCTATCCAACTTCTAAGTACAATATCATGAGAATTATCACTGTTATTATAAATTAACTTTGCATTAACTTTGATTAATGAATAATATGATAATCACACGCAATTACTGACATAAGCTGATACGATTATATGATATAAAATCTATTCGTTATGATTAACACATTTCGTTAAATGACTTTATGACTAATATATATATATATATCATTGGGATTCCACACTCAATTGATTCAACTTAATTACAAACTCGAATCTAAAGTATATGCCTTTCCTGCATCTGTTGCCCTGACTTAGGAATTTAAAGGTTTATTATCATTTATTGACCCTTCCTCTCTTGGATTGCGATAGAGGATCATAACATTACAAATGTCAATTGGTGTTGACATAAATTATGGGTATGATTATTGATTACACCCCACTTAATGTACTATGGAGGTTAACTCATGTTTATTATATCTAACAAGTTCGACAGATGGCTACACCTCCTCCATTAATATTCTTTTGGCTTCGATGATGGAGATATAAACTGGGTTCATTAGGGTATGAACCATACCCCATCCGAAACCTAACTGTCTCAGTTTTTTCCTCCTTTGCTCTATCTTCAAGGCTCTGCAACTTGTGCGGTTGTCGAGCTAACTTATGGTGAGTTTTACCCTCTATTGTTCACCTCCTATCCATGCATAGTCCATGCTTTCATAAATCATTTTTCTCTGCGTCTTAGCTTATTTCCAATGGCTAATGCGGGCTTCCTCTATGTTTCCTCCATTTTTGTCAATGATTTTGTCATAGCCATGGAACCTTGGTGTCACAGCAGCCTGAAGCAAAGGTTTACATTTGGAGCATTCCTTCTCAGTAAGCATTTCACTATACTGGTTCCTTCTGTTCAAATTTTTTTTTTTTCCGTGAATTGTTTCAAAGTTGAGAGTTTATACAGTATTTGCTCCACGAAAGGTTTAACACAATTTATTTGTTGTTCAGGTTGTCCCCGAGGAGTCCAAATTCTCACTGTAACTTATTTTAAGGTGAGCCTTCTTTCATAAATTTTATATTCCCTTACCCTTGTACAATTTCTAGATTTCCTACTGATATTTTGTTTATTTGCAGGTAACATTTCCCAAAGGTTCGTTCTGCTAACTTCATCGCTCAATTTGTTGCCTTCTGTTCCTAAGAAGGGTCTTCTTCATTAATTTATAGGTGCATGCCTTATGAAGGGGTTTTTCTTGCTTTTGGGATTTCATATTCAATTAGAAGGTTTATAGTTTTCATTTTATGTTTTAATTCTATCAGTGCGTTAAATATATCCATATATCCTTGTTGAGTTTTAAGAGGCCTACCAGGGAAGGGATTCCTACTCATCAGAGTACTGTAGTTTTCCCTCTTATTTTTATAATATTACCCTTCTTGATGAGGGTTTCTCTGATTGTTTATTGGTTTGCTCCATTATGTGATTCTCAAGTTCATATTCAGCCTGTAACAAAGGCGTCGTAATATTTTGAAATTACATGTATGATTTTGTTAATGATTCAGACCCACGGGTGCGCTAATTTAAAATTGAAGTATTGACTCTGTCTTTTTATTTAGGAGAGTTTATATTATGACAAGCATTGGAATACTAACAATTTCTGCAATAGTTCATTTACATATAGTTAGCGCCCTTGCTCGTTTTCTTTCTGTACTGTCTCACTTTCATTGGGTATTTGTATAGATATAGAAAAGTCTTGCATTCAGTATTTGTATTAGTGCTAATCTGACAGATCTGTAGTCTGACTCAGTTTTTTAAGTTGTTATGTCTTTCGACATAGTCTCTTTAATAAAGATTATTCCTATGCAATAGTTTCTATTATTTATATATAGAAATTGTGCGCAAATTTTCACTTTGTAAATTCCAATTCTACAGTTATGTTTATAGTTATCGTTCTGTATTTTCAATTCTGTAGTTATATTTATAGTTCTTTCTCTATATTTTCCATTCTACAGTTTTTATGTTACACGCAAGTACTATTGTTTCTTTCTTTTTGTTTTCTTATCTAAGGTGACCGGACCACATCAAGGGAAACTATCCCATTGTTCATGTATTAACTAGGTAATATTCACGGGACAAAAAATCTGTAAAATCTAGAGGGTGTCCTATTTCCTCAAGTTTTCTCTGTCAAGCCTATTTCCTCTGTCATGTTCTAGGATTATAACTACTTTCCCTATAATTTACATAATTTTGACTCTAGGAATTTATCAATTGGAAGAAATAAAATTATGAACCCTTTAAATTTTCTATCATAGTTTTACAGAAAATCTATTTCATCATTATTTCCAAACATACTCTTTCACTATATATTTTGTCATCTCAAAAAACTATAACTAACATAGTAAAATAAACAAAAACATATTCTATTTTACTTTACTTATCTCATATGAGTAGTCTAATGACTTCCACCCAACTTTGAGTGAGGCGATGACGTCTTCTAATCCCCACATTCTCCTCACCCAATTAGGATTCAAAATAGTATTTTACCAAGGAGGTAGACCTCAGGACTCCAGTCGAGTCTCCCCTCCTATCAGGTATAGATGACCACTGGTCTTCTTGAACTCTGGTACTATGTTCTTCAACTTTCTAGCTGTATCTCCTTTTCTCATGTAAAGAACCCCTTTCCTCCCCTAGACTTTTCCTTTTATCCCGAAAGAAAGATAACTGCCAGCAACTGCTTTTCTCAACTACTTTCGGGATCTTGAAACTTTTCTGTCACTCATGACAACATAATTTTTTTTATTAAAATTTTATTTACCAGTGAAAAACTTTAATTCATAATATCGTGATTAACATACTTGTTAATCAAATAATAAAATAATCAAAATAACTTTCTTGTACTGCTCGCAAAGAAATATCGCAGAGCTCGTGAAGGGATCCGTGAAGGGATCGTGGCTAACCTGGTTGGCCATGTGCATGACCCCAGTGCTCCTGCTGGCCGGGTATACGGAGATGATCAACATCGCTGTTGCGGTCGGCTGTGCAATCGTTGTCGTGGGTGCAACGTTGCATTGCTTTGACGACTTCATTTAAATTGGGCGCTTCCACCTCTTTGCCTTCTAATAACAGAAGTCGTAGCTTGTGGTAATTATTGGATGGTGTGTTTTTAATGTTGGTTTATTGCTGTCATTTTACAAATGTAAAATTGAATATTGTTTCTTCATAATGTTATATCAATTTTATACTATAGACAAATTCACTATTATTCTGAAAACGTGAAAACCAGAGATGTAGAGGATATAATTTTTATTTTTTTATTTTAGTGGCTGGATTCAAAAAGGTTTTATTTTAAAATTTATTTTAGTGGCTTGATCTTACCGTTGTGTTAAATTGTTCTTTTAGTTTATTATGAAGTTTTCTTTTAAAATTGTTCTTTTACTTTATTATGCTTTTAATTTTAAATTATTTGATTGTAATTATTTTATTTTAGTTTTAAATTACTTGACTTTTATTATTTTATAAAATAAAAAATAAATAAATAAAATTAATTTTTCTAAATTAAAAAAAAAATTTAAATCATTAAATAAAAACACATTTTTAAATTTATTAAATTATTAAGATAAAATATTTTAAAGTGTTTTATTTAAAACTAAATTCAAGATAAATTTAAATTAAATTATATGGCTTAAAAGTTTTAATATAGTGCCATAATTTTATGAATTTCTAAAATTTTTGTATAAATTTGTGAGACACTATAAGTTTAGTGATCATGGTTGAACATGTTGATCAAGTTTGGCTATGGTAAATCATAGGTGAACATGCCTGACTTAATTAACTATGATTTACCATGGTTGACCAAGACAAGTATATTTGATCAATATTGACATTGAGTTTATCATGTGGTTGTGCATGTTTTTTGTGTTTTCCATTACATTGATATGTTGAGTTTTGTTCATCACATTGCAACATTGATTTTTGTTTGTTACATTGTGAGATTTGTAGTTGTTTGTAACATTGTGGCACTGATTTTTGTTGATCACATTGCTACATCAAATTTTGTTTAGTACATTATTGTGTTGACTTTTGTTTGTGAGTTTGTGACATTGAATTTAGTTCATCACATGCACAAGTAACACTCTTTATTCAATAAATTTTAATATCTATTATTGTTCATTAGATTATGAAATTATTATTTTTTGTCGCATTATAATGTCAACTTTTCTTTATTACATTACACCATCAATATTTGTTAATCGCATTGCTAGTCCTTCATTTAGAAACTTTTTGTTATGATTAAAAACCATATCCTGGCCTTCCGAAAAAAATTTTAAATTTCTTATGTCATTTTATAAAGATATTTTTCTCACTAAATTGTTTCCTAAAGTATTATTTTTTATTATTTTTATTTTTACGTTATAAGATGTTCTTCTTTTAAAACAATTCCCTAGCTACCACCGTGCCCTGATCTACACCATTAGATTCAATGTTAGATGATTAAAGTTTCTTACACTGCTAGATTAATAATTAATAATTAAAACAAAAATTAATAAGTAAGTCACAATGGAGAAAAGGTCCGATGAAAAGAACTGAAGCCGGTAGGAATAGCCAACCATTTCCGCTAACTAACTAACTCATTAAACAATACAAATCTCTCTTCCACCTAGAAAGATCTATGTGTCAATGGGCTAGAGAACTTGCACCATTTGAGAAAGGATCAAGTATTGCAAACAATCTAGCAAATTCTATAGGACAAGATATAGGATGCCACTGCCAATTCCAATGCAGGAAGGAGATTTTCCTTTCGGACCGTTTCGACTAGCAAAGCCCTTATACAATTAAGATAAAATGTACCGACATGCATACTTTTCAAGAACTACATACTTTTCAAGAACTACACCTCTAACAAAAAATGGAGAGTGTCGGCTCCGAAGTCCATTTCTGCTACTTTGAATACAAAGCAGCAACCGAACGGTTCACTCCCGACAGGGTGGCTGTGTAGCTATTGGTTACATGCTTTTTTTCCAATTCCAGCCGGCTACTCATGAATTTAACAATTATATATTAGTGAAATTGAATACGGAGACACAATGTGAAATTGGATCGTGTGAGTACGATTTTATTCCATAAACATTAATCAACATGATATATGGGGAGGTAAACAATAGAATTTTAACACAATGTTATGAAATTTTTTGTTTTCTGTAACTTAATTGATTTTACTCTTATTCTTAATAATTTAAAATGTCTTTGAATTTGCTACTAT
The DNA here is from genome assembly GCA_034641835.2 of Pinus albicaulis. Lineage (NCBI taxonomy): Eukaryota > Viridiplantae > Streptophyta > Pinopsida > Pinales > Pinaceae > Pinus > Pinus albicaulis. The sequence continues at coordinate 246,394 of JAXQQM020082601.1, read as the reverse complement.
TTTGCTCTTCCAAAATGGTTATTAAATTTCATGTTTTCTGGCAACTTACTAGAATTTACTCTCTAATTTAGAATGTGCTTGAATTTTCTCTTATTTTGCTCTTCCAATTCAAAAGTTACAGTTACGGTGTATTGTGAATGTTTTTTTGGATTTAAATGGCTAATAGTGAATATTGTTTCGGATTTTAATGATTAGAACATTGTAATTATAATTTTGTAAATTTATTGTAAAAAAACTCTATTAATTGTAATTATAATGTTATAAATTAACTGTATAAATAAATTCTATTAAGTATTATAAAGTACTGAGATATTTGATATTTTATAAAGTGGAAATCACTTACTATATAGTTATATAGTTATCGTTGTACATTTTTTCTGAAATTCATTATAAATTACAATCAATCAAGAGATAGTTACACCTAATACAGAAATATAGATTCCAATAGTATGGCTCTACATTTTTTCCCTTCTTCCATAGAGAATTGCACCCAAAATGGAAATGTTGTGAAAATATGACAATTTATTAACTAAATGGCTCTCTAGGTGAGATACCTCGAGAGTACCCAAACACTCCACACAATGTACAAACTATTCAGTCAAAAGAGCCTCATACATATAGGCTTTCACACTAATGGGGTGGTTTCAACCACTCTCTAGATAGTAAGATCTGAGACCTAATCTTAGAGTCTCAATCCTATCCAAACAACTGATTCTAGCTTTCTCCATTAATTCCAACACTCCCCCTTAATGGAGAAAGGGTACCAAAAGAATAACATATGCATGTTGGTCTAGTCTCTGCTAGGCTTACAATAAAAACATAAAAACTTGGTAACAGAGGTTTTCATTTTAGTCTTCTTGCTTGAGAGTCCATGCTTGTTCGTTCCTAGGCGAGGCTTTATCTTTACTTTTCTCGCCATGAGGTAGTGATAGATCTTCACCTCCTTTCTACATTTTCTTCCCCAAAGACGGAACACTTGAACTCTTATCCTCCTCGATATTGATTGTAGGCTATCTTCCTTTATATCTTGATTGCTGGTAATTGAAAATACTTTAGAGGGTACAACCTTGATAGAAGAATGTTTTCTCTCACTATTTCTGATGTCAAACATCTAAACGTCAACAATGTTGTCTTCAACATTCATTGATGCAACTTCTACTTTGAAATCATAAATACATGGCGTTTCAAACCATGCTTCAAGAAAATTTAATTCCTCTTCAAACTTTGTTGCTTCTTACATGTTGTTGTTGCTAACATCTGCACACACAAAAACATTCATGAGATCATCATAATTTGAATTATTTCCAGCTTTTTCTTCTTCTGCCAAGTCTTTGCAATCAGCTTCATCTGGCTCATCCATTTGATCTTCAACAATATGTTCCTCTTTACTTCCTTCGTCAAGAACGTCTATTGGGTCTTCTTGATCTTCAACAATATTTTATTCTTTAAATCCTTCCTAAGAACAACTCATGAGTCTTCATTCTCATGTTGTTGCAGAACATATAGTATCTCTCAATAATCATGTTCATTAATAAAACCACCAAGCCTCATGAAAAAAAATATCATCAAGGTCAAATATGTATAAAATTGCAGCCATATTGGAAAAAATTCTAGCTCATCTTGCTTCCATATTTCTTTCTGACTCACCTTAGTCCTCTCAAGAGCTCCAACTACCCATTACTACGCAAGAGGGAAACTTCTCCCTTTGGTAGCTCTTCAACTGTAGAACCTTGTGGTGGATATTGTGGCTTCTATGCCACGCAGGTCTCAGTGCCCTCGGCTCTTCTGACTAGCAGAACTATGATCCCCAAACAACCTCTCAACAAGCAAGAAACACCATCTATATCCCTTGCGTGGTAGAGTTATAAAATTCTGGGATCAAATTTAAGCAATGCACTTGAGGCATCACAAACGTTTATCTTATCAAATGGAACCAAGTCAACCCATTACATCCAAAATACAGGGAAAAGGCTGGGAAGACTTTGAAAAATACATGATATAAATTTAAATAATATTTTCATAGGATCCAAAATTCAATTTAATTCATAATCTCTATGGCTTATGGGCCTAATGATCTTGATAATATATATAGAACTCTACCATCAATGTAACAAAATATCGATTATTGAGGAATTGCATAAATGTAGGATACCGTTATGCCTAGAACCCAACAGATGGATCTCGCACACAGATCTCCTGCTCAGATCTACTCTCAGATCTGCTCGCAGCCATCGATTGAGGGACTTGTCACCCACACAATACACCAACGATCCTGTAGCAATTCCTTAATGGCACAAGCACTTCTGCCACGACCTCCTCTACCACGAGCTACCATGGCTTCACATAGGGAGAAGATATGCTTCAAATGTCACATGCTGCTTTCTCCAGCATGCATATCTCAGCGGAAAAAACTCGGCATCCTCTCCCACGCCACAGATCTCACCAGATCTCGGTTCACGGGAATGTCGTAGCCTCTCAACCCTCGCAGAGATAGAACAAACAGGGCAGGGTTGTCATGTGCATAGGAGGCTCCTTGTCAATATTTCATTGAACTTGTCGTCCAAGTTCAATCAGCTTGAATTGCTCCCATAATTAGTGAAGGATAAGGCCAATTGTTGCGTTGGACACATGTAGAGATTTCATATGTTGCTCAATCCATAATGATCCTCCACAACGATCCACCACTGATCTTCGCTCCACGCATTCACGTAGTGCCAAATCTGAATGCAGTGTTCTAGCACCTCCGAACTAACAATGCTCATGGGTCACAGGCTCTCCAATCTGGAAGCGACTCATGGGTTCTTCAGATGAAACCGACAACATCAGATCTAGAAGTCGCTCCCTTTTTCCATCTACCGGCAAAATCATCGAGCTTCAACTCGATGCTCTGATACCATGTTAAAAATCGATATTATACTAACTAAATGGCTCTCTAGGTGAGATACCTGGAGAGTACCCAAGCCCTCCACACAATGTACTAACTATTCAGTCAGAAGAGTCTCATACATATAGGTTTTCACACTAACGAGGTGGTTTCAACGACTCCCTAGATAGTAGGATCTGAGAGTTAATCTTATATAGAGATTATTGGAACTTTTCTGAATACTCTTTCTTCTAATACTCTTTCTTCCACATTGACGGTTACACTCAATATGGAAATGGAGATGTCATCATATGGTTGAGAAACATTCGTTAGTTATTAGCAAATGTTCTTTCAATTATGCGGAAATAAACATAAACATCAATATCAAACCACAAGTACGCCCATACATACAAGGGAGGGGCAACTCCCTTAAAATGAGTCTGCCCGGATATTATGTTTCATAAAAGTACAAGTACAACAGTCAAGGCTATTTGCCTCTTGGCCAAGTTCTAAGACTTGCCAATCCTCAAACTAGCTTACAACAGACATGTACAACCATCGAATTCCACCATCGGAAGTTCTGCCCAAAACTGCCCAAGTGCTGGTCACTCGGGTCACTCAAACCGTTGCTCCAAATCAGTGCAGAGCGTTTTCTGAGCTGACCGTGTGTCCAATCCGTCCCAAACCTATATGGTTGGATGCTCCTCGGAATTACGCACCTTTTTGTTTTTACGGCACCTCAATCCGACACCCGACGCTCCCGGAATCGCAATTTTCGTGCTGGGCCCCTGCCGTTACTCGGCACCCAGAAACGACCCGACTCGACCAGAACTGCGCACGACCCGACCCGACCAGAATCTGTGGTGCGGCCTGCACGAGCTCGACCCGACTCGACCCGACTCCGTTCAGCTGCGCCTTTGACCAACGAGTTGTTGACTCGTTGCTGCGGTTGCTCGACTTGTACATTCGTTGTTGCGGTTCTTAGATCTTTATTTGATTGATAAAATGAGGACAGTACAGTAGAAGGCGAAGGTCGTTTTGTTATAAACCGATTTTTGTATCGATCTGCAACGGTCTTTTATTTTTTAAATCGTTTTACATTGAAGTTAATGTGTATTGAACGATTGTGAAGAATCGATGTTTGTAAAGGGATCCTTCCGTTTCAGCCATATATGCCTTACGCGAAGGACAATAGTGATGGTAAAGATTGCTAATTCGATAACGAAGAAGAAAGGAGGTAAACCAATATAAAAAATATTTTCTGAAGAGTCGATATGCCTTTGAACGCTGGTTTATGTGAACGCTGCATTAGAGGTGAATTAAAAAAAAATCGATTGAAAGTGTGCCATCCGTATGCCAATTTTTTTGAAATCGGTCTAAAGTCAATCGTATGCCATTTCTTTTATAATCGACATTGAAGTTTTGTAAATCGATTTACATGGAGTATTGAAATTCAATAAATCGATTTGTATGATAATTTGAAGAGGCTTTAACAAATCGATTATTAGAGTTTTGTAAAAGTCGATTTGTATGGTGGTGTTTTGAAAAACAAAATCGACTTGTTTTATGATATCGACTTGAGTAATGCCATGAAGAACTTCATTTTTTTTTTTAAGAGATTTTCGATATGCATAATCGATGGGGGGCAGGTTTGGTATTTTGAATTGGTTTTTTTTTTTTTGAAAATCGATTTGGTATCAAATTCACACATGGTATGAAGTGAAAGGAATTTTTTTTTTTTAAAGGGGCATTCTTTAAAAAAGGGCATTCTTTATTTAAGAGTTGCAATTGGAGGTTGTTTTCTTGTGACCCGATATGGAAAAAACACAAAGTACAACAGACATCCTTGAGGACGATATGGTTGGAGCCTTGTTGTCTGAGGCTGAGGAGACGAGGAAGAAGTCTAATGCAGACACCTCTACATCAGAGGTAATGATGGCCAGAGGTCGCTCGAGAGAGAGACACTCCGGGGGAAAGCATAGCGACTCTCGTTCAAAGTCAAAAAGAAATAAGACAAAGGTGAAGTGCTGGCATTGTGGGAAAGCTGGACACCTGAAGAAGGACTGCTGGAAGCGACAGCAGCAAACTTCTAAAGCAGATTCTTCGACAGAGAAGAAGGAGGCAAATGCGACAGATACAGGTTCGGCATCTGGTTCAGGTATGAGCGACGAAGTATTGTCTGTTAATATGTCAAATCATGATCAACATTGGTTGTTAGATTCCGGTGCATCAAACCACATGTGTATTCATAGAGAATGGTTTAAGACGTATAGATCTGTTGATGATGGCGTCGTGTACATGGGTAATGATGTTACTTGCAATATTGTTGGGATAGGAAGTATACAACTGCAAATGTTTGATGGCACAACTAGATTGTTAACAGATGTGAGGCATGTACCAGATTTAAGGAAAAATTTGATTTCTTTAGGAGCACTTGATTCGAATGGATATAAAACTGTAATTCAAGGTGGAGTTATGAAAATCTATAAAGGTATTTTACTAGTAATGAAAGCTAAGAAAGTAGGGAAATGCTTTGTGGGATTAGAAGGAAGAACGAGGTCGGTTCATGTGTCTACTGGTGTACGTTCATGTACGGTAGTTCCATTCAGCTTATGGCATCCAAAGGTAGCCATATGAGCGAAGAGGGTTGAAAATTTTGAGCTGATCGCAAGTTACTTCCTAATCTAAGGTGCGGGAAAGTTGAGATTTACGTAAGCATTGCTTGTTTGGAAAACAAAGTAATACAAAAAATTTAAAACGAGGCAAAACATACTAGTAAAGGGATACTTGATTATATTCATTCGGATGTTTGTCCGGCTCCTACGGCGTCATATGGTGGCTCGTCGTATTTTTGTGTCGTTCATTGATGACTTTTTCACAGGAAGGTGTGGGTCCACCATGTTGAAAAGGAAGTCGATGTTTTTCGGTTTTCAAACGAGTTTAGAGCATTGGTAGAAAACGACAGCAGTGCCAGAACAATAAAGTGTTTAGAGCGAACTAACGATGGTGGTGAGTTTACTTCCAAGTGAGTTTGACGACTATTGCCGAGGATGCGAGATCGCGCACTTGACCACGGTTTGCCTCCTCGACGAAAATGGAGTCTGCGGGAGACGCATGAACGAGGACTCTTCTAGAGAGAGCAGAGGGTATCTTTGCGGAAGTAACTTGTAGGGTTGCGGAGAAGGAGTTGTGGACGGAAAGCGAGTGGCAACGAGCGTGTTATGTGATCGGCGAGTCTCCATCGACGGCGATGGGCGCAAAATTCCGCAAGAGGTATGGAAAGGACACCCTTGTGATTATTCTAAACTCGGCGAGTGTTTGGTTGTGGTGCACATGCTCTGGTGCCCTAGCATCGTGCGCTTCAGTTAGATCCAGAGTCTGAGAGGTACATCTTTGTTGGGTATGGTGGTGGAGCAAAGGGATATAGATTGTGGGATCCTGCTACGCAAATCGTCGTCAACGAGAGATGTGAGTTTGATGAATCCTCTCTTGTACGGTTAGATGTGAGATAGTAGATTGAAACGAGGATGATGTATTTCGATTTTCGGCACATTCGGTTGTGCTTGCACTTCTAATGATGAGTCATGATGACCATAGTTCGGATACTAGTCATGAACGGGTTTCGGAAATCGGAGAACATGAGCAGAGTTCGAGGTTGCAGGTCACGAACGGGTCTCGAGATGCTGGTCGGCAAGAAGTTCCTACGGGTGGTGAGTCGGCGAATCGAGGAAGCACCATACATGTCCTTAAAGGAGGTCGAGCAAGAGTCAGCGACGGCCACGAGAAGGTAGCGATGATTGTGTTACGCCGAGTTGCATGACGGCTAACGACGACGAACCTCTGTGCTATCGGGAAGCAATAGAAGGTTCGAATAGTGACAAGTGGAAAGCGACCATGAAGGACGAAATGATGGCCTTCGAGTGAGAACGGCACATGGGATGCTTTGGTTTGAGCTTTCCGAAAGAACGGAGCTGACGTGTGAAATGGGTTTTACAAGGTGAGAACGGGGTGTGAATGATACGGAGGGATGAGTGCAAACGCATTTGGACGCAAAAGGGTTTTCTCGAAGCGAAATGAGACTTTCATGAGTTTTCACCGGTTGTTAAAATAGTTTCAATTCGAAATTGTGTCACGCTTTAGTTGCTTTGTTTGATTTAGAGTTACGACCTCTAGATGTTAAGGCACATTTCTACATGGAGACTTAGATGAGGAAATATATATGGAACAACCGAGAAGGGTTTGTTCGACGTCGCAATGGCAGAAATTTGTCTGCGAGCTCGAGAAGTCATTATATGGCACAGAAAAGCGATGCGCATACGTGCAGTGGTATAAGAAGTTTGATTCTTTCATGTTGAGTCGGAAATATGTTAGAAGTGAATATGATCATTGTGTGCTAACTTTCAAGCAAATTGAAAAATGGCATGTTCATTATCTTAGTGTTGTATGTTGACGATATGCTTTTAGCGAAGCTTAAAAGCATTGATGAAATCAACGAGGTTGAAGACTCGGATGGCGAGGACATTCGATATGAAAGATCTAGGGGCTGTGAGAGCCAGATGGGCATGGAGATTTTCGGAGACGGGAGGCAGTGGTGAGCTTTATGGCTATCACAACGGAAAGTATGTTGAGAAAGATACTTTTGAGGTTTGGTATGAACAATGTAGGCTTTTGTGTCGGTCCCTTTTCAGCTTCACATTCTCAAAAGCTTTCTTCGAGGTTTATGTCCTAATACGGATGAAGAAAAGGATTATATGTCTCGAATTCCATATGCCATGTAGGCGGATGTTTGATGTATGCGATGGTTTTGTACTCGACCGAGATATTTCACATGCGGTGGGGTTGTCGGTACGTGTATAAATCGGGTAAAGAACGACGAGGTCGGCGGTGAAATGGGTGCTTCGGTACTTGAGGAGGCACAAAGTAGTTGTTGTACTACTTACGATAAGAGTGGTGAATTTGTTTCGCGGATATGTTGATTCCGGTTGCGGGTGATTTGGATAAGAGAAGGTCAACTTCGAGGGTATGTCTTTACTCTTGCGGGTGGGAGCTATCGGTCACCGGATGTCAAGCTACGAAAACATTGTTGCTTTATCACTCTTGACAGACGAGAATACATTCTTGCTTCGCATGCTTCTACAGAGGCGTTTGGTAGAAAGGTTTACAGCTTGGTGAGTTTTGGTAGGTTGCGGGACAACATCGGGTTACTTTGTGATAGTCAAGAAGTGCGATACATTTGTGGCCAAAGAAATGCGGCCTATCTTAGTATAGTAAATCAAAGCATATTCCAATTAAAGTACCATTTTGTAGAGACGGTGTGTGCGAAAGGCGTCTCTTGAAAAGGTGCATACAAAGGAAAAGCTATGTGGGAACATGTTCACGCTACCGAGTTTTGTTGGAGAAGGCACGGTGGTGTTTGGCTTCTCTTGGCTTGCAGAAAAAGACTAAAATAATAATAACAGGGCATCGAGCTAATTGTTGCGCAGTGCGTTGAGATTTGCCCATGCTGAATAAAATTGGCAAAAATCTCGATGAGGTGAGCAAAAATTAGGAATTAGTTCCTAGTTCGGCTCAGATTTGTTGGGAGGGAGTTAATCGCATCCTAAATTTGAGTTGAGAGGTTTTATGAAAGTGCGTTAGATTCTCCTGCTATATAACGGGTATCCATACGTTTGTTTTGGAGAGTGTGTGTGGGTGTGTGAATTATGTAATCTCCTGTTTGAATTAATAAGATTACCCGATGCCACGATGTGTGGGTGTGGGGAGGTTTGGGTAGACCCGTTAACTTTCTGTGTCTTCTTACATTTATGGTTTCTTTGGTGTTATGTGTTTAATGATTTTAAAATTTGTTAAACTTCGCAGGTTTATTTTTAAAAACCCTCTACTCTGTCAGATTAACCAACCGGAACCATTTTTCCTAAACAAATGAAAATGGAGATGTCATCATATGGTTTTATTTTTTTAGCCCTCTACCTCAGCATTTAGCATTAACCTTAACCATTCCAACCCTTTTCCTAAAACAATTTCAACATCTCACCAATATCTACTTATCGAGAGACAACTTGATTAAGCGTTAAATTTTTATGATGAGATTTTAATAATATGTAACCTAAATGTTATACTATCTCTCAATTTTTTATTACATTTTTGTTGATTTTTGAAAATAGCAAGAATATTATATCATAGTTTAGTTAGAAGAAATAAAATGAAAGTTTCAAATATAATATGATTATGTAAAATCTTGTCAAAAGATAATTACTCATTTTATTTATCTATATATATATATATATATATATATATATATATATATATATATATATATATTATATATATATATATATATATATATATATATATATATATATATATATATATATATATATATATATATATATATATATATATATATATATATATATATATATATATATATATTGTATGAAAAACAAGTTTATGTTAATACTCATCAATTAAGTGTTAACAACATTATAATTAGATATATTTATGCTAAATTCTAGAAGAATCATAAAATCATTGAAGATAAAAATTAAGTAATAAATATGATTCATCTGTTAAGAATGTGTAATTACTACTTGTCCGATTGTGACTCTCTATGTATAGAGTACGATTTCATATTTAATAGGAGTTAGCTTCCTTGTTTGGTGTGAGGTTGAGATATTCCCTCAACCAACTTATTGTACGTCTAAGATAGATCTCCCTATGAATAATTCATGTATAAATGTGTGTAATCTGTTGAGAGATGATTATATAAATATAGTTTACATATTAAAAAAGTTATTTTAGTATCGAACGCAGAATGAACCTGACCTCTTGGGGTGAGGATATATTTCATTTATTTTTGTCGATTGGTTTGGGCGGCGAACGGGGGGCGAGACTGTGTTATTCGAGACGAGCGCATTGCCTGTTGAAACGATGACTTATAATGCGAGTCGTGGCGGCGCAAATAACGTTTGTTTTAATACGAAGCCGAATGTTTTTTATTTGTCGTTGAAAAGCACATCGGTGAAATCGAGTGGAAGTGTGTGGAATTGCACGACGACGAGAGGAGCGTGGGTTTTGAAGATTGATATATAGTTTGCAGTTAAGATTTATTTGGGCGGGCGGTGCGGTGGCGTGGTGCCCCTTGTTAATAAACGCGTGGATCTATATAGATCTACCCGACATTTCTTAGCATCGTTGTCTTCTCTTGCCTCGGCCAAGGCTCGCACAGTGCCGGAAATGGCTTCGCCGGCTACTGAGCATAGGGCGCACGGTCGCAAGCTTCGTGTTGATGAAAGGAAGAAGCTTCTGGTGCCACGGCGCGGGATTCCTTCAAAATTGGAAAGGCGGAAAGGTTGTGTTGACCATCGACAATCTTTCTTCCATAAAGAAGAAACTTATCTAATGAAGCGAGAAAAATGAAGAAAGAAGCGAGAGTTGTAGGGCGTAACGAAAGCGTTAAAGTTGGAGGCAGTAGGGCGTGGAAAATGAAGAAGCGAGGTAATTGTGACGGAGAAGAGCTTTCGATGAAGGCTGGCCGGAGAGAAACAGAGACTAAAGTCGAAGAAACCATTGTTGTAGAAAACCGAATTTACGGTCGGCGAGACTGCGGAAGTGTCCGTTTCGGTCTTTGAGAATGCTTAGGGCTAAAGTTGTTCGAATGCGGAGAGTATGGCGGTGAAGGGGAAGCTGTGGAAGTCAACGTCGAGACTTTCGAAGCTAAAACGGAAGAAATTTAAGGCCCCGATGTTTATCTGCGGGGGTTCCTCTTGCTTCACACCAAAGGAGACGAGAGAACTGATGTGTTCCCCAATTGAAATTTCTAGAGCGAGGGACTTCAAAGTGCAGAAGCACGATATTTGAAGAACAGGTTCTGTGGAGAAAGAGCTCAACACGAAGTGTGGGAAATTGAGTATTTGAATAAGATATTGAATGTACGAGAAAACCGAACACTTTCTACAGAAAATGAAGATTTGTAAAGCTTGTTTTTAAATATTTTGAAGGTAGTAGCAGGAAAAATATAAGATGGCAGTCATTGTTGTTGCTTTGTTATTCTTGTTTCAGATCTCCTCGAGCGTTTTTGGTGCCTTGCTCTTGCTCCGGTGTCTTTTAACTTGGTTGGTTTGCAATTTATTAGTATCTACGGTGCTATAGCACGATGGTTTCTTTCTACATGCTTGGGTAAATGATATGTTTTATGGTGAAAGTATTTTGGAATTAAAATCAATATACATATTGAGATTAGCCATCTCAATATGAAGTTGCTGTTAGAATTGGCTACTCACAACAAATGGCAATTGAAACGTGAAGTTCCAAGTTTCCAATTGACGAAGACAAAGATGTCAAGATGTGAACATTCCAAAGTTTTGTTTGTGGTTTTTAATGAGTCACGGAGTTGAATGGTAAGCAAATCTAGGATGGTTTGGGTGGTCATTGTATGTACGATAACTCCAAGAGTTGGAGTATGTAAGCCTTGTAAAGGCATGTGTATCCCAGCGTAAAAGTTCGTGGTCATCTCAAAACCACTTTGTACTACGGAGTTAATGGTCAGCCAAAAACCATTTTGCGGTATGGGTTGTTGTTGATGAAACACCGCAGAAAAGCATGGTTAGGGTCATCAGTAAAACCGATGAAAAGAGCATGGTTACGGGTCATGGAGTAAAACCCCCGATGAAGGAAACAATTCCTGGTCATCCCGTGCTTCCCATTTGAGGGGATGCTGTAGATACGGTATGTATGTAGTGATAATGGTTGACGAGAACCATGTATGCGAGACATCTGTGAGACTAGCGGTTGCGGTTGGTACCCATGCATTCGGTGGATGGTTGTGTCCCTTTATATGGACGTACGACTTATTCTTTGTTATGTTTGATCACCACTAGATTTTGCGAAGTGATATCGAGACAAGTAGTCATTAAGGGGGTGTGTTAGAATGTTGTTTTCTTACATGGGTTGACTCTCATGTGATGCGACTTCATATTTAATAGGAGTTAGCTTCCTTGTTTGATTGTGAGGTTGAGATATTCCCTCCAACCAACATTGTACGTCTGAATAGTCTCCTATCTTGAGACTAATTCATGTATAAATGTGTGTAATCTATTTTGGTAAGATTATATAAATATAGTTTATATTAAAAAGTTTATTTAATATTTATGCTAAATTCTAGAAGAATCATAAAAAAATCATTGAAGATAAAAATTAGTAAACGAATGTGATTCAAACCTAGAAGATAAAGAGAAATCACTTACATTATGGCAAAGTGAGAGATTCTATAATATTTCTAACAAAGATTGTTTTTATTCTTTAAAGATGCGAAAAATCACACCCAAGATGGAAATGAGATCATTGCTTGATATTTTGGAAAATGAAAATTATTAATATTTTATTATATATAGTGATTGTTGCACCTTTTCTAAATTTCATTATAAATGACATAATAAATCATAATATTCTATTAATTGTAATCATAATTTTATAAATTTATTGCATAACTATTCTATTCAATATTAGAGTAATCTCACATGTTTGAGAAATTTTGAAAAGTGAAAATCATTTACTATATAGTGATTGTTGTACCTCCGAATTTCATTATAAATGTGATTCAATCAATATATAGTTACCTCCAATATGGAAAAAGATTCCAATCATGTTGGTTTCATATTTCATGGCGTCTTTCGGATAAAAGAAATTACACCCAACATGGAAAGCGAGATATTGTTTGATATTTTGGAAAATGAAAATTAATTTATTTTATTATATACACTGATGGATGCACTAGCAACATTAGCAACATTGAAATGAGATATAGTTTGATATTTTGGAAAATGAAAATAATTTCTTCTATTATATATACTAATTGTTGCACTTTTTCCGAATTTTATAGTAAACGCCAATCACCGTATTGATAGTTACACCTAATGTGGAATGAAGATTCCAATATGATTTTTCGTGACTACACTCTCTTTCACATTGAGCATCTATTCATTATTATATAGCGATGAGATATTTAATATTTTAGAAATTGAAAATCACTCACTATATAGGTACATATTTGTAAGTTTGTACATGAATTTCATTATAAATTTCTGATCAATCGAGAGATAGTTTACACCTATTGCGGAAAATAAAGATTCCAATAGTACATTTTACATTTTGTATCCTTCTTCCACATAGAGAATTGCAACTCACGAGGAAATGTGATACTTGCTTTGATATTTTCGAAAATGAAAATCATTAATTTTATTATATATAGCAATTGTTGGAACCTTTCGAATACTTTTCTCTACCGCTCTTTCTTGACATGCTAATGCTTACACTCAATATGGAAATGGAGATGTGATAATATGGTTTAGTTTCTTTTTAACCACTCTCACCTCTCAATTAAGATTAGCCTTAACTATTACAATGCAAATTTCCTAAACAAATGAAATGGAGATGTCATCATATGGCTTTTATCGTTAACCCCTCTGTCCTCTGATTAGAGATTAAACTTTAACCATTGCAGCCATTTTTCCTTGACAAATGGAAAGTGGAGATGTCATCACATCGTATGGTTTATTTTCTTTAACCTCTACCTTTAATTATGATTAACCTTAACCATTTGCAACCATTTTCCTTAAACACTAAACATCTACCTCAATCTTCTACCTATCCATCGCACAACTTCATGAACACCAAAATTTTATCATGAGATTTTAATAATATCTAACCTACAAGTTATACTATCTCTCTATCTTTTATTAATAATGTTAGACGATTGAAATAGCTAATTGAGATCCACAAAGTAAATAGTTTTATATATGTTTTTTATAATGTTGGTTTTAAGTAAATAGTTTTATATAGGTTTTGGTGACTTTTTAAGTTAAAATGTTGTTATTACAAATTTGTTAGATTTTAACCTCAATTTTTTTTAATAAAATTTAAATTAACAAACTTAATAAAACTAGATTTTACATAAATTAGTTCAATGAATAATTTTTTTTGTGAAATACATAAAAATTAAATGTTTTGGTACATAAGCATTAAATTTTTATTTTCAATAAAATTTATATCATATAATTAAATTCCACACAAACCAATTAATCTATATTACATGGATAAAAGATGATATAAAAAAAGGAAAATAACTATTTATTTATTTAAATATTACATTTTGTGTTACTTTGTTCTTCAACAAAGTATGATAGAAATATTGTAATGTCATGTTTAACATTTTGACTATGTCAAATTACACATAATTAAAAAATAAAAGTAAATTAAATAAAAAGATTAACATAATGTAATGAACGTTAACAACTAAGTCAAAATACACATAATAATATACGCATAATGCTTTGCATGGGTTTTTATACACCCTTTCTAGCTTTCCGACTGTGTACATACTATGTAGCATTAGAGTGATTGAATATTAAACAATTGAAAGATTTGTTTCTATGTACTGATTAGTAGTTAGAAAAAAGCAGGTTAACAAACTATTAACAATTAGGGACTACATATTAACGATGAAAATTATATAATTATTACTAGGAATGAAAAATGCTCTTGGCTCTTCCCTTCGCGTTCTTTATCACTGAAAACAAAGAAACCAGGTAAATCCTTGTAATAAATGAATGGATGTCGCATTTTCTGCGAGTGTAACCGACCCTCCTCAATTTACGTAAATGAATATTGTAAATATATTTAGAGTTTAACTGTTTAATAAAGGAAATAAAGAATTGGTTTAATATAAACGGATTCTTGAATCAGTTAAAATGAACATGTGCTGCATATAGAAAAAGAAAAGAGAAGTGCGCCAACAGGGACCCAGAAGAAGAATTCCAGTTCTCTGTGTTTCGCAGTTGGGCTTTTGATGAGTCGGAGAATGTTCATTCATTTGGAGCGGCTCACTCGTTTGTTAGAGGAAATCGCTCATCCAATCTGCGCTGCCCTGTGCTTCGTTCCCTTGATTTACTGCAAGGGTCATCGATATGACAATCTGCCATACTTCTTTTTTTAGCAGATTTATATTGCTCTCACCTGCAAGACAGAGTTGAAGTCTCTTATCTATTTATTAAAGAGATTCGACCCTCTGGTTAGACAGATGTGAGAATGCCGCCTGCCACTAAATTGGAAGCTAGGGAACTCGTAATGAGGCAACAGTGATTAATGCATGACTTCAACGATTGGAAGGAGCTCCTTGAAGTATCAACAATGGCGTGGGAGTGCAGAATACCAAGTGAACGTGGCCATCCATAATGCTGAATCTGGAAGGAAGGGTCAACCTGAGAATAGGTAATTTTATTTGTCTTCTTTTCATGAGATTCCATAATGCTGAATCTGGAAGGAAGGGTCAACCTGAGAATAGGTAATTTTGTTTGTCTTCTTTTCATGAGATTCGAGAGTGGTTTGGTAAAAATCTCTCTTTTAATATATTGATATTTCATGATGATAGTTTTGTGGAAAACTCATATGAGTATATGCATGTTTTATCTTAACCTTTTCACAATAATTAAACATGCAATTATATTGGAGGATAGAAATTCTTGCATTCTACAATGTGCTATTAGGATATGGCAATACTTTATGTATATTGGATTTCCAAACTCATAGTAAATTATTGATATTTAAATATATGACCAATACGCATTGAATTGCAACTTTTAATTCTTTTGAATATTAAATTCAAAAGATGAATATAGAGTAAAATGTGGTTTTCTTTCTTATTAGGTAAAATTGTGTATTTTCATACAATATTCCTTGTGCGATGATATGTCATCATGCATAGGAATTTTTAATTAAAAGATGATTAACCACGTGATTTTGTGGTTATTTTCTAAAAAGAATCCTTGTTGTATTTTCTTGAAAAGACTCTTACGTTAATACTTGAATGGTAAAAGGGAAACTTATTGGTGGGTTTTTGGAAAAGAATCCACGTTTCTTGAGAAGATTTCTATTATGTTATTCTTTACTATTATGCCAATCTTTTACATAATAGTTAAGAGTGGTAGTATTCAAGAAGTTATTTGTAAAAGAATCCATGTTGTTTTAAAGATTGCTATTATGATAATCTTTTTTTTATTTTACATGAAAAATAGTAGTTCATGATGATAGAAATATAAGAAGGGAGTTATGTGTTTTCCTACAGTAAAGGAAGAGCTATCTCTCTTGCATGCACAAAGAGAGAGAATTATTTCTCTTGCATGCACAAAGAATAACCATTATGTTATAGAGGTGTGTTCTTTGCATGTATAAAGAAATGTTGAGCTATCTTAATATTTAGGAAGACATTCTAATAAGATTTATCAACTAATGATATTACATTGGTAAAGATTAGTTATTCAACAAATCCATGGATAGTTTCATAAAACCATGGGTAGTTTTTCCATGGTGTTGACAAACATTAATTGTTTCATAAAACCATGGGTAGATTACCATGGTGTTTGCAAATATTAGTCAATTAATAAATCTATAGATTGTTTACTACGGTGTTGGTAAAGTTAAGTTATTTAATAAATTCATGGTTAAAAGAACTAATAAGTTATATTCCTTAGATGAACAGACTGAGTGATTACTCTTATTTTGTCATGATTGTGATTTCCTTTTGGCAGGAAGATCATGCCTAAGCATGCAACGTATGTATTAGCTTTTATTGGAAAAATAATAATATACATTTTTGGTATGTAGAAAGATAGCTTGTAGTATTAAACTACGTTGAACATGATTTATGTGCTTCGTTGTGAAGGCACTCTTTTAGGGAGTGTCTTTTGGAATCAGTATGCATTCGCATGCTTGGAAGAGACAATCATTATGTTAACTTGCATTCCATGCACTAAAGGTAATAGCTTAAGGGTTAGCTATTTTTTATTAAATGTATGTAAATCACGTGCATTAATATCTTAGCTGATGTATCAGTTTACTTTAAAGAAAGTTTGGGAGATGTAGCCAATGTCTTGCAGGAATGTGTGCTTATGCGACGTAAGCATTAGTTATTGTGATGATCTATAACCAGCACATATAAGGTATGTGTTATTAAAGAGAGAATGACAAGGTACTTTACTTGCTTGTCATGATTATACATGAGTATATGGAGAAACTACTATAGTGATTGACTAATACTTTATGAATCTTGACATCATTTTACGTTGAAGGCATCATAGCAGGGAATGATGGTGACATGTACAAAGGAAGATTATGCTTGACATGGTGGCAGGTAAATGATTAATGTTCGTGCAGACGAGTGCGAATTGCAGGAAGGTCCAATGTACGATGGTCCATTGTAGGTATATCCATGCCACCAAGAGGTGAAGATCTGAAGATATGAAGACCAGAGGGTAAATCGTATCATATTTATTGTAATTGCTTAAAGCTAGATATTTGCATATTTCCTTGTAAGATTATATAAACGATGGTTAAGGGATGGTCTCCCTTATAAGCCATTGAGTGATGGGCTGAACACCCTCACGAGCGTTTAGTAATAAAATTAAACGTTTGCTGGTTTTCACCCTACGGGGTTTCCAGGGTATATTCGTGTTCAATGATGTGATTGATTATTGTGTCAAGTTGATGATTTTGGATTCATTTCTTGTATGTTGTTCATAATGGCAATTATGTGATTACCACATGAGTAATGAGATGAATGGATGGTTACATCACATAGTATTAAGTTAATATATTGTAATGGAGGTTGTTAAGGGTTCAGGAGTTTACTATTCTTATTTCTAAAAGTTACACTGTGAACTGTTAAACATTCTATGTAATGATGAGTAACTTGTATAAATTTTTTTTAACTCCTTATATTTCCCTGTGAAGTTAATGGTGTATGTTACAAGTGGTATCAGAGCTAAAGGTTCAAAAACTGGCGCCTTTGGGATTTAGCGAAAAGAAGTCGAAGGATCCGAGATGAAATGCGCATATGTGAAGGAAGGCATCGCATCTCTAATCAGGTTGAACAATGAGTTTCAAGAGATAAGTACTAATATCTTTCTTGTCTTGAAAGTAATAGTTATTGCATTTTTGGAAAACACAATGCTTACAAAGTAAATAACTGTTAAGTTAGAGTTTATTTAAAAAAGATATGTATTTTCCATGTGCGTAAAAACTTCTATTGTTGTGTTGAAGTTTTCATGAAAGAAGATGGGATTTTGGTTTCTTGAAAAATGAAACATGTGCGTGTTTCTCTTGAAAATTTAACTAATATACATTTGATTTTTCTAGAAAATAAATATGTATATCTTGAAAATAAACCTTGCATGTAAATCTTGCAACTGAAGGAGACAAATATAGAGTAAAATATGGTTTTACTTAATATGCAAGATTGTGCTAGTTCTTTTGGAAAGTAATAAAGCATTGCTAATATGATAATCTTTTAGAAAGATATACCATGGTAAAAGACCAAACTACTATGCTAGTTTTGCTGAAAAGAACCCATGTGAGTTCTTGCAAAGATTACTAGTATGTATCTTGAAAGGTGTGAGGAGTAGTAAAACATAAATGAGTAAACTTGCTTGCCTTTATATCTTATTTAAGAAAAGATAGGAAGATTGATTTCTTTAAAAAGGGATTTCGTACTTGTGTGTTAAATGATAAGGAATCCAAGTTCCTTTATCGAAAATAAATATAGGTTAAAGAGAATAACCTCTTGAATATACTACATTGCTAGATGTATTATGTCAACTTCTTGATTTGGGTATATTAAAGGTTAATTTAACCTTGTTAGTATTGCGTAGTTTCTATGCATAAAAGAGGAAATCTATGATAAATTATTGGAAGCAAAGCATGAGAAACTTGCATGTAGAATCATAGAGGAACAAGGTTCTTTGCATGCAATATTTGTATTAGCTTTCATCGAAAAGAACATAAGTCTATATGTGGAAACGATAACATGTTTTGTTATCATACTTTAGAAAAGATTCTTTGGCAAAGAAGATGAATTACATGTACAAAGCTAAAGTAATGTTTTGTTTTCCTTGAAATATATACATGGCTAATGTGGGTATAATATCTCAAGAATAAGGCATGTATTCTTATGTTTATTCCATTAGTTTTGTGGAAAATAAAACCATGTTTTGCATGCCTATTATGTTATGTGTCCTTGAAGAGGAATCATGAGTTTGCCTACTCGATTATGTTAAGTACTCTGTTGGGAAATTAAGATTAGAATCTTTATGCATTGTATGCATAGGAACAACAGTCAATGTGTTAGCTTTAATATAATAGCATGCTCCAAAGGCAAAAGCTGAAGTGGTGGGTCTTTTGTAAAAGTTTAAGTAAAGCGAATGCACAGTGTGTTATTTTCCATTAAAGGAATTTCTGAACAGATATAGTGATTTGTCTTGTATAAATATGTGCGTGTGTGGAAAATTTCATAATAATGTGGGAGTTATATGACATGAATTGATAATTACTTAGTCACACTAATGTAGAGATGTTAGAAGAAAGCATGTTGTGACATGGTATTCACATCTCATATATGCAGTTGAATAGGTGTTAAAGGATCATTCAGAGATTGATTATTTATTGATTAAGGTTTTATCTAATCATGCTATAAAATCTTATCGATGCTGCTAAAAGAAAACATTGATGTGGAGGAGCAATGTGAATTCCTGATGAGGATGAGTATTGCAGTAGGGAGAGAAGTCCTTCAAATGAAATAAAGATAAGTATTTTATGTTATTTTAAGAAGTCTATGCATATGCATGTTGATTCCTTTAAAAATGCATAAGAATATGCATATGAGGTTAATATGTGTGTTATTCTTTATTTATTTAGGAAAGAAAGTATAAAAGCATGAAAGAAAAATAGTTACTTTTCATTTGAGCTTGAAAAGAAGAAATTGTTTTGCATGCAATAAAATTTCTAAGTTACCATGCACTACTTTAAAAAGATGAATGTGTATAGTGATGGTGTGTGAAACTAATGCATGAATGCAAAATATGAGGAAAGTCCTACTGTAATATGATATAGTGTTTAAATTAAATCAAATAAAACCTCTTAATGGGTCAAGTTGTGAAACTTCAATAAAGGACTTGTTGACGGACTAGTGTTTGCATGAGTCGTCATGGATGCATTAAAACTATTGACTAGTTATGAATGAATAACTAATGAAAGTTATATGCACGAATCGATTTTGACTAAAGCTATTTGAAAGTTGTGAAAAAGTGATTATGATAATTACTTTGTATGTCAGTCTATTGGAACAGAACATTATGGGAATCAGAAATGTTTGCATAAGATATTATGTGCTTGAGAAATGCATATTTACGATTAGTATTGTTTCTTATTGTAAGCATGGGTAGCTTAATAGAAACAGAAAATCTGTGAAAATAAAACATCGCAAACATGGCAATGTGGATTGCAACAGTAAACGTTAAAGTATCATGTTTTAATTACAACACCTGTATGTTACTTATAGGGGGGAAGTTGTGACAGCTTCATTAAAGTTAATTAGTGTTAACTAGTTAAAAACAATTTGTTTAATTTTCTTTTATCTGGCAAGAAAAACTTAAATCGTCACTGTTGATAAAGCAAGTTATTTAAATCGCTGAAATTAATTAATGAAAAGAAAATATTTCTAAGCTGATGGTAATTGTTTCCAAGAACAGGAAGTGGTTGGAGACAGTTGGAAAGACAGTTACCTACTCCTCTGAGGATAAGCTGGATCCCCGGGGAGGAGTAGGCGTTCTGTGAAATTGGTAAAGGGGGAGTATTTTCTCGAGCTGGTTGGGACCAGTAGAAAATAGCTTACAGCAACCCTTGTAAAGCCAAAAACATCTGAGTATGACTGGAATTGGATAATTGGACCGGACTGTCCCAAATTTCTCTTCCAGGCTTTTCTGAGTGTGACTGGATTGGCCATCCTGATGTCACAGCAGAAGGATCCACTGTTGACCCGTGACACTGTCCAGATTCTGGAGCTAGGGGGAAAGTGGAGGACGTAATTGCCTCACTTGATGGTTGGGAGGACCACAGCTTGAAAGACTAAATTTCCAGATAAGTATAAAGACGTTTTAGTGTGGAAAGATTGACTGTATGGATGCGAAAAATGACTCAATCCTATGGATTAGGAGGAGCATTTTGTTACCATTGTGGTTCTCATAGTATAACAAGTTAAGTAAAAATGGTGTTATATTAAAATAAATTATTGAAGGTATAAGTTCATTTATTTTATTACTAATTTGTTTGAATGTCTTAGCAGGAGCTAAGATAGTGTGCACATGATGCATTGATGAGAGGATTGGTTCTCTCTGAGTACCTATGGAAGTACTTGATTTAAACATCTGTGATATTGCAAGAATGTTTGATAGTTTCAAGTATTTTCATTTTGAAAACTATGTGACTAATGTGATTGAATTGTTAGTCGTACATTACAGGCTCTATCCAGGAAGTGTTGATGGGTGTTCAACCATTCGATGAGAGGTTGCGTAAAAACCATCATTTATACCAATAGTAATTGGTAAGTTCGTATAGAGATTTTTCTATACTTTTGTGAATTGAATAAGGGATAAGCAGTAGAAATGGAAATGGAATTTTCTTTGCGCTATACATGCTTATGAATATGGAGAAAAAAACATTATTGATTCAATTAATGGCATTTAAGGAAATGAAAGTGTTCTCTTGTGAGGGGAATGAGCCCTTTGGGTTGATTATATTATTATATCATGAGTATAAGTTTTAACTTCAATGCGAGAAGCACACCGAGGACGGTGTTCTCTTAAGGGGGGGAGTATGTAACCGACCTCCTCAATTTACGTAAATGAATATTGTAAATATATTTAGAGTTTAACTGTTTAATAAAGGAAATAAAGAATTGGTTTAATGTAAACGGATTCTTGAATCAGTTAAAACGAACATGTGCTGCATATAGAAAAAGAAAAGAGAAGTGCGCCAACAGGGACCCAGAAGAAGAATTCCAGTTCTCTGTGTTTTGCAGTTGGGCTTTTGATGAGTCGGAGAATGTTCATTCATTTGGAGCGGCTCACTCGTTTGTTAGAGGAAATCGCTCATCCAATCTGCGCTGCCCTGTGCTTCGTTCCCTTGATTTACTGCAAGGGTCATCGATATGACAATCTGCCATACTTCTTTTTTTAGCAGATTTATATTGCTCTCACCTGCAAGACAGAGTTGAAGTCTCTTATCTATTTATTAAAGAGATTCGACCCTCTGGTTAGACAGATGTGAGAATGCCGTATGCCACTAAATTGGAAGCTAGGGAACTCGTAATGAGGCAACAGTGATTAATGCATGACTTCAACGATTGGAAGGAGCTCCTTGAAGTATCAACAATGGCGTGGGAGTGTAGAATACCAAGTGAACGTGGCCATCCATAATGTTGAATCTGGAAGGAAGGGTCAACCTGAGAATAGGTAATTTTATTTGTCTTCTTTTCATGAGATTCCATAATGCTGAATCTGGAAGGAAGGGTCAACCTGAGAATAGGTAATTTTGTTTGTCTTCTTTTCATGAGATTTGAGAGTGGTTTGGTAAAAATCTCTCTTTTAATATATTGATATTTCATGATAATAGTTTCATGATGATAGTTTTGTGGAAAACTCATATGAGTATATGCATGTTTTATCTTAACCTTTTCACTATAATTAAACATGCAATTATATTGGAGGATAGAAATTCTTGCATTCTACAATGTGCTATTAGCATATGGCAATACTTTATGTATATTGGATTTCCAAACTCATAGTAAATTATTGATATTTAAATATATGACCAATACGCATTGAATTGCAACTTTTAATGCTTTTGAATATTAAATTCAAAAGATGAATATAGAGTAAAATGTGGTTTTTTCTTATTAGGTAAAATTTTGTATTTTCATACAATAGTCCTTGTGCGATGATATGTCATCATGCATAGGAATTTTTAATTAAAAGATGATTAACCACGTGATTTTGTGGTTATTTTCTAAAAAGAATCCTTGTTGTCTTTTCTTGAAAAGACTCTTACGTTAATACTTGGTGGGTTTTTGGAAAAGAATCCACGTTTTTTGAGAAGATTTCTATTATGTTATTCTTTACTATTATGCCAATCTTTTACATAATAGTTAAGAGTGGTAGTATTCAAGAAGTTATTTGTAAAAGAATCCATGTTGTTTTAAAGATTGCTATTATGATAATATTTTTTTTCTTTTACATGAAAAATAGTAGTTCATGATGATAGAAATCTAAGAAGGGAGTTATGTGTTTTCCTACAGTAAAGGAAGAGCTATCTCTCTTGCATGCACAAAGAGAGAGAATTATTTCTCTTGCATGCACAAAGAATAACCATTATGTTATAGAGGTGTGTTCTTTGCATGTATAAAGAAATGTTGAGCTATCTTAATATTTAGGAAGACATTCTAATAAGATTTATCAACTAATGATATTACATTGGTAAAGATTAGTTATTCAACAAATCCATGGATAGTTTCATAAAACCATGGGTAGTTTTTCCATGGTGTTGACAAACATTAATTGTTTCATAAAACCATGGGTAGATTACCATGGTGTTTGCAAATATTAGTCAATTAATAAATCTATGGATTGTTTACCACGGTGTTGGTAAAGTTAAGTTATTTAATAAATTCATGGTTAAAGGAACTAATAAGTTATATTCCTTAGATGAACAGACTGAGTGATTACTCTTATTTTTTCATGATTGTGATTTCCTTTTGGCAGGAAGATCATGCCTAAGCATGCAACATATGTATTAGCTTTTATTGGAAAAATAATAATATACATTTTTGGTATGTAGAAAGATAGCTTGTAGTATTAAACTACGTTGAACATGATTTATGTGCTTTGTTGTGAAGGCACTCTTTTAGGGAGTGTCTTTTGGAATCAGTATGCATTCGCATGCTTGGAAGAGACAATCATTATGTTAACTTGCATTCCATGCACTAAAGGTAATAGCTTAAGGGTTAGCTATTTTTTATTAAATGTATGTAAATCACGTGCATTAATATCTTAGCTGATGTATCAGTTTATTTTAAAGAAAGTTTGGGAGATGTAGCCAATGTCTTGCAGGAATGTGTGCTTATGCGACGTAAGCATTAGTTATTGTGATGATCTATAACCAGCACATATAAGGTATGTGTTATTAAAGAGAGAACGGTTAGTAATTTACTTGCTTGTCATGATTATACATGAGTAGATGGAGAAACTACTATAGTGATTGACTAATACTTTATGAATCTTGACATCATTTTATGTTGAAGGCATCATAGCAGGAAATGATGGTGACATGTACAAAGGAAGATTATGCTTGACATGGTGGCAGGTAAATGATTAATGTTTGTGCAGACCAGTGCAAATTGCAGGAAGGTCCAATGTACGATGGTCCATTGTAGGTATATCCATGCCACCAAGATGTGAAGATCTAAAGATATGAAGACCAGAGGGTAAATGATATCATATTTATTATAATGGCTTAAGCTAGATATTTGCATATTTCCTTGTAATATTATATAAACAATGGTTAAGGGATGGTCTCCCTTATAAGCCATTGAGTGATGGGCTGAACACCCTCACGAGCGTTTAGTAATAAAATTAAACGTTTGCTGGTTTTCACCCTACGGGGTTTCCAGGGTATATTGGTGTTCAATGATGTGATTGATTATTGTGTCAAGTTGATGATTTGGATTCATTTCTTGTATGATGTTCATAATGGAAATTATGTGATGACTATATGAGTAATGGGATGAATGGATGGTTACATCATATAGTATTAAGTTAATATACTGTTATGGAAGTTGTTAAGGGATTAAGGAGTTTACTATTTTACACTGTGAACTCTTAAACATTCTATGTAATGATGAGTAAATTGTATAAAAAAAATTTAACTCCTTATATTTCCCTGTGAAGTTAATCGATGTAATGATGAGTAACTTGTATAAAAAAAATTTAACTCCTTATATTTCCCTGTGAAGTTAATGGTGTATATTCTGATGCAGTTGAAACGCGTGACAATGTTCCATTGCATGTGATTATTACGGAAAGATTTTTTACAAAGATTGATAAATGGAACACGAAGCATAGATCAAAAAATTATGATTTAAGATTTTATTCTTATACTCAAAAAGCTTAGAGAGAAGCTTTTAACATTTATTTAAAAATCATAAATTTTCTCAACATTCTTATTTTATAAATAATATTTAAATATATACCACTTATTTAAATTAAAATTTTAACATTTATTTAAATATATAAATTATTACTAAAAAAATATTATTATAAATCAACATTCACAAACTCTCATACTTAATATTAAATATTATTTGTGTGAGTCACTCCTTTCCAACTTTGTTAGTGGCTAACATTACAAAAAATTTATTTTTATTAGATTAAAATAATTAAATTATATATTTTTAATATATAACATAAAATTTATATAGTTTATTTTTGTTGGCAAGAGGTCACATTGTAATAATGCATTGCAAGTTGCACATAAAAGTATAATAAAGAATTGAAATTTGATAAAATGGTAAAAATAAAATTGTTTTTTATAAATTTATAATTTAGTTAATTAAAATTATTATGGTATAAGTTAGTAATATAATGTGATAAAGTTGCAATTTATATAGTTATGTTATATTGCAAATTTATCATTCGGGATGAACAAGTTTTATAAGATTTGTTAATGTTATGATATTTATAGAGTTATTATAAATTGAGGTGGAAAAATAAAACAATTTATTTTTTTTCTATTATGTTAAAAATAATAATTTTTATGTAATTTTTACGTTAAAAAGTAATAATTTTTTTTTGTTTTGTTTTTTAATATATTTTAATTTTAGAAAAAAAGAAATAATAATTATATTTTTTTATGAAAATAGTTATATATAAAATAATACAATTTTTTAAGAATATAATTTAAACATTTTATATATTGGTGCATTTTTAAGTATATTTTTAAATCCATTTTTTCTAAATTCAATTGGAATTACATATTTGAGTTATTAGAGTTAATATAATTCATTTTTTCCAAAGTTTTTAAGAGTTGTGAATCCATTTATGTATCAAATGATAGAAATCGCTAAAATCACACAATTACTAAAAAATCACACATATTATACACAAATGGTGTATGTGTAAAAACACTCACACACCGATTTACATTTAGATTACTCTATTAAATAGAGTTTCTGAGATCCAACTTATTCCTAAATTAGACAGAGAAAGGTTGAGAGAATTTCTCAACCATCAAACCAACTTCTCAAATATGGAATGTAAGCATTATCTCCAACATCCCCCCTTAATGATTACATTACATAAAAATAACAAAATAATCAAGTTTATCAGTAGATGCTCCATCAAGTTGCCTCATAACCCTCGGAAAGGTGTAGTTGGCAAGTTGGATTCCCGAGTTCGCTTCCTCAACTCCCGAATCAAGGACCTCCCGAAGTCAATTACTGGACGGCACCCCAATCTGTCGCATAACCTCATTAGGAGACCACTTCCACGTCTATCACTAACGAGGGATCCTTCCCTAGATCCGCAACTTCCATGCTATCTGGACAACCATCCATATTGAGCCTTACTACCACTTGATCTCTTCGAAAAACAATTGATTGCAATCACTGAACTCCTAGTCATTCTATGGACGAGCTCCCATCCACCGAAATACATGGGTGCTAACCGCTGTACTCGCCAGTTAACTAGGAAAGCCATCTAGATACAGAATGTATCTAGAATCAGTTTTACAAAAAAAAAAAATGTCCTTCTTATCTAGTTTGAAAATTCATCCTCAACAAACTACTTAAATCACAAAGATTTCAACATACCAAATTTAACCATAAAACTCAGCCATGAACTTCACTAATCTTTAAATATAACCAAGGATATTTCTTACAAAACTCCACTCCAAAAAAAAAAAACATGAACATGATCAGGTCCATTGTATCAGTCCATTGTTCCCACAGATACTGTCAGAACATTCCGCTTCCAAACATATCATCACATTTAGACTCCTTAATAGATTTCACATCTTCCTTAAACAGCTTCAAAATGGCATCTCTACACACATCTTTAATAACTGGTGACGTATTTGACTTAAATACTCATTCAACATCTCTTTAAATGCTCGCAATCCGATTTCCTCTGGCTGATATCAAGTCAAGTCTGGCAGCTAAATCTAGCACAACGATGACAACACAACCGGTCAGTCCTTTGACGAATACCCACCCCCTGTGGTTTGGTGTATGCGTTGCAGCCAGTTGAATCGATCCTCCATCGCTGAAAAATTCTCTGCGTCTGAGTTTTCTTTCGCTTACTGTTGCTCCAACAAACCATAGAAAGAACATCCTGTCACACATAGGATAGTAGGTGCGGCAGGCCCTACTGACGGCCATAGCTAACATTACCACGCACTGTAGTGTAGATCTGTAGTGTATCACTGAGCTGCTCTCGCTAATCAAAACAGGAATGCCACTACGAAACCTTCCATTACCCTTTTGAGCAACTGCACATTATATGAAATAGTTTGTATGCATCGAACAGAGCATAAAGTTGACAGCTTGAGATATCACATACAACGCCCTATATCCAGAGATTAACAATTGTTGCGCGTAAAACACGATATCATCGTGGCAACCCTCAATGTGAAAGCTCGGTAACCAGGACAGACCCATTACATAATATAAAAACTTAGAAATATCATTACCCAAAGCACAACACATAGGCCTCTGATCCTGTGCTCCGATACCATGATAGAAATCGCTAAAATCACACAATTACTAAAAAATCACACATATATTATACACAAATGGTGTATGTGTAAACACACTCACACACCAATTTACATTCAGATTACTCTATTAAATAGAGTTTCTGAGATCCAACTTATTCCTAAATTAGACAGAGAGAGGTTGAGAGAATTTCTCAACCATCAAACCAACTTCTCAAATATGGAATGTAAGCATTATCTCCAACATAAAGAAATTTAAACAACAAAGCCACTAAAATTTCACTAAAAAGCTTTATGATCTCTTACATTTTAATGTCAAATTTTATAAATCTAAAATAAGTGTAGTTTTGATATTTTTGGGTCATCATAAATTGGGCATATTATTTCTAATCTAAATTACACATTAAAAACAAATTTTAAATAAGATCTTTTTAATTGTAATATCTTTATTGTTTCAATTAATAACATTGAGATGCCGAGACGATGGTCTTGTTATGAAGTTATATGTCTTGTTATGAAGTTATATGTAAAGAAAGAGATTCAAAGTACAAATCTCGATAGGTTAGATCAACAACAACAAAAATTAATAACAATGAGATGAAAAAATTCTTCATATTAATTTGACAATCCTATCCTATTAGTCCACTTAAAATGTATCATAATTTAATTGTCAAATGAATAATAAGACAATTATTATTTATTTCTATTTGTATATGTTAATTAATTGATTATCTTTGATAAGACAAAATAAACAACTTCAAATAATTCATTGATAGCTTCTAAATAGATAAACCTTCACTACTTCCACTTAAATTTAAAATTATTTACATACATCTAAATTTAAAGTTGTTAACCTCCATAGTTCTCAAATCAAACTTTTAATCAAAAGAAAAAAATTATAAATCTCCATATATATATATAAAGATAGATGCCATAATATTAACTTTTTCAACATGTAAATATTATTATATTTCTCATTCTTTTTCTTTGTAAATTTGACGGAACTACTACATCTTCGTCATACCCGATATATTGTACATTCTTCCATCTTTACTATTATTTATTTATTTATTATTAAATAATTATAATTATATTGTACATTCTTCCATCTTTACTATTATTTATTTATTTATTATTAAATAATTATAATTTATTTTTAAGTCATTTTAAAAAAAAGGTTGTATAATTTAATTATTAATATTTTTAAAAATATATGTATTCATATATTTTTTTAAATTATAACCTCTAAAAAATAAACACATAATTTTAATCATTGAATCACAAAAACTGTACTAATGATACTACTACCTGGCGTAGCAAGACATAAAATATCTTTAAACATATTTCTTGAGGCAAAGGAGGAGGGGGAAACTGCGTTCCTGATCAATCTTCTCAAACATCATTTTCTATAAAAGCGTGGGAGACAGTCAGCTCTGTTGCTCTGAAAGACAGGGACATCACTGGAAATGCTTGCAGCAACTGTAAAATGTTATAATTTCCAATTGGGTTAATTACATTGCAGACCAGAAGCTTTAATTTATTTTATCTTCTTTGGGTAGAGAAATATGCAGAGAGAAAGAAATGTTGCGAGCGACAGCGGCAAGTCGAGCAGAAAAAAGGCACCACGTGAAATATATGTGGGAAGAAAATGTTTACATTAATTATTTCACGATCAACCTAACATGTCATCCAGGCCTTATCCTTGGAGATAACGATTCGGATCCACATTCAAAAAATCCGGCCATTGTCTCAGAAATCATACCCCATTATTGATAGTTGCAATCACACCATTAATAATTTGAACTTAAATAAATGTAGAAATAGATTGAATTTCATCCATTTTTATTATTGAAGATAATAAATTTATAATGTTTTTTAATAAATTAATGATAAATGTTTTTAATATATTTATGAAGATAAGAATGTTTATTTTAATTTAATTATTAATAATTATTAGATGATAGGAATGTAGCTATTATAGAATATTATAGAATATTTTTAGTAGTATATACAAATTAAATGATAAGATTTATTTCTAACGTAGTTATGTTTTTTTTGTCGTTTTAATTAAATTATTTAATTAAAAAAATGTCATATGAAATGAGTTATGGTTTTTTGAGTATATTGTATTGAAAGTCAAGATATTGTAACAAAATTTATTTATAAATTAAGAACCTCCATAATAAAATTGAAATGGATCTTAATAGTTAAATATTGTAATATATTTTTTTCAAAATAGATATATGTTTAAATTAAAAGTTAATTCTTTTTATCATTAATAATAATTATTATTACTACTTTTAACTAAAACTATAATTTAGATAATTCTTATGATTTTTTAAATGTTTGTAATTTGAGATGTATAATGAAGCAAATATTTGGATATTTACTCTACATTTACAAGATTATGCTAATAATATGTTTATATAAATTTCATCAATTTTTAGTATTAAATATAAAAATTTAATAATATTTTTTAATAAATTAAATATAAATATATACCCCTTCATTAATATTTAACAATATTTTTAATAAATCAAATATAAATATCTACAAATATATTTATATTATTTATATACAAAATTGACAAAATAGATATTGTAATTGACTCATAAAGAAGTAACAATTGCTTCAATTCAAAATTAGATAAAACTTGATATTTTGATGACCACAGATATCTTTTCAATGTATACTAGCACAATCACATTAATAAATGTGGTTGATAAACATCATAGTAAAGGATTATTAGTTGTTAAAGGAAGGAAAAAACAATACCAATTTTGGTTGCATTATAACTCTTTGAGGTGGCCCACAGACCTGGTTTCCTTTGGGCAGGTTGAGGTTACCAAAATTGCATAATTTGTATAGCAACTTGCTCTTTACAAAATAGAAAATAGACAGGTCCTACGAAATTTACAAAAAAAAAAATGTGGTTGATATACATGAATAAACTTATATCAATTACATGCACTACTACATTAATAAATATTGTTGAAATGGTATAGATCTAATATTAATATTTTTTGAATATATATATATATATATATATATATATTTTTTTATTTTTTTTTTTATTTTTTTTTTTATTTTTTTTTTTATTTTTATTTTTTTCTATTAATTATTTTTTGAATTTTTTTTATTCATATTTGATATGTCAACTTAACATTTCTTTGAGTGTGTGTTCTTTAACAATTAAATGATTCATAAAAAGTCATGTTGAAACGCATTGGTGCATTCTTTGAAAAAATTTTGTTTTTGAGAAAAAAAATATGTTACAACAATCTAGATAGAGTCTACTTTGGTATCGTTATATTTGCAAAACCAACCGATGCATATCATAATTAGTAGAATTTTTTGAACTGATCCAATATGAAAAAATGCATATTTTGAATATGCTTCCACTCGCGTGAAGTTTCTCAACATATTAGTTATAAACTAAAAAACTAAAAACTACCTATTACAAACGACGGATCAATGTAATGCACCATAATTTTTTTAATTTTGTGTACAGTGTATTTTGGAAGATACAAAATTTTGATTTCACTAAATCATAATGACTTTCAGAAATTGTGTGCACCCATTTTATTACAAAATTAATTATAATTTGTAAATATCTATAGAATTCCATAAAAGTTATATTTCCTGAAAGTAGATTCAACTCTGCAATTTCTTTTCTTGGTTCCGAAAGTTAATTCATAAATTTTGACAGAGTTTAATCATTCCAAAGTTGAAGAAATGTGTTCAGAGCCGAGCTGCTGTATAGTTGCCGATGTGTTAATTCATCCAAACTTCTATAATAGTTCGGCCCAATTGTTTTTTGTCGCTCCCTCCTGTTAGTTTTAACGAAAAAAAAGTTTGGTCGAACTTTTTATAAAAGTTCAGTTGAACTTCTGCTCGCAAATTATGTTGGCCAGAAAATTCAATGAAGCCCTTCCAAAAAAACAAATTTCGCAGCTATATAAATAGTCGAAAATGTAATCATTATTTTTGCACATTTCTTCATTTGGGCTGAATTTGCAAATAAATTTTTTTTGGCTTAATTTTCAAAGGATATTTTTTGGAGGTATTTTTTGAAGTGACATTATTTTAGAGGTTTTTTGTGCTTAATTTTAAAAGGGTATTTTTTGGAGGTATTTTTTAAAGTGAAATTGTTTTAGAGTTTTTTTTTGGCTTAATTTTCAAAGGACATTTTTTGGAGGTATTTTTTAAAGTGACATTTGTTTAGAGGTTTTGTGCGCTTAATTTTCAAAGGACATTTTCTGGAGGTATTTTTTTAAGTGAATTTTTTTTCAAGTAGGTGTTTTGGGTTAAAGTAAATTTTTTGTAATGATTTTTTAAAGTGAGTTTTTGTCTAAATTTCTAAGTGAAATTTTTTTGCGAGACTTGGAAGGAAATATTGTGAGCTTCATTTCATTTTTAAAAGACATTTTTTTGGTGGAATTTTTAAAGTAAATGTTTTGGGTTGAAGTACGTATTTTGTGAAAAAAAAATTAAATGAGTTTTTTTGAAATTAAATATTTTGAGATGCTTTTTTTAATTAAGTTTTTGTCTAAATTTTGAAAGTGAGTTATTTTTACAGGATTTTGAAGGAAAGTTTTTGAGCTTCATACTAAATTATCATGGTAAATCAAAGGAATTGCAAGAGAAAATATGATCGAACAAGAGACCCTAAGGCTCATAGAGAACAAAGGAGAGAATATCACAAAAAAATGAGAAGAATGCTAAAATATTAAAAGGGAAAATCAACCCCAACTAGTAGTTGAAGCAGGTATGAAAATGTAAATAGTATAAATTTGATATTTAAAATTTGACTAGTGTATTGTGAAACTTAATTTTTACTTGATGAATCAATTTGAAAAATATTTTGCAATGTAAACAAAGAGAGATATTACTCAAAATATTGATGATGAGATAGAAAATTTTGAAAGACAAAGTGAAAGAGATATTGAACCAATGAGTAAGGATGTTGAAAGAAATTCAAGTGAATAAATTGAATAATGAGGTATGTATATATATGTTGAATGTCTATTATTGAAATTATACATATTTATTAATTTAATTATTTATTGAATATGTAGACTCATTATGTACATTTAATTCTAATATGTATTGATGAAATCAATATTGATGATGAGATGTTAGAAAATGTTGACACTTACACATATGGAGATAAAAAATCTGACCATGTTATACAATACTGTGTTAAGCGCATTATTGATACATTCTTTAAAGATGAAAATGTGGTAGTTCAGGCCCAAATTTTGAAAAGTCTCTTAACATCAAAGAAATTAAAAGTAGCTACGACTTTATCGAGTATTCGAAAATCAACAAAAGATAAAAAAAATTAAGGAAAATGTGATACAAAATATAAATAGTGCTCTAAAGTCAATTGGAAGATACAGAGAGAAAAGTGATTTAGATGCATTTAGAGAAATACAAATGGTAGTGGTTTCATCAAGTACTAAAGAGAAACACTTGGTAAAATCTATGGCACAATCATTAGGAACCTCACGAAAAACTTTGCACAAACATTGGAAATTTCGATTGCAAATAGATGTAAATCATGAAATTGCTTGTTGGAAAGTTATTTGTAGGCAAACATACAAATATAGACTTGGAGAAGATGTTAAAAAAATAATATATGAATATTGGATGAAAAATTCAGTTGTTTCACCAAAAGCAAGGGATTTGATGCGAAAAAGAATAACACGAAATCAATACGAAGAACATGAAAAAAATTTCTTGGACACCACTCAAATAGAGTTTTTCAAAAATTTCATAGAAGAGAATCGTGAAATTAATGTATCAATCAATACTTTTGTGCAACAAAAGCTATGGTATGTTAAACCTATCACTATACGCGACACTTGTTGTTGTCATTATCATGTGGAATTTCAGTTATATTATGACACATTCCTTAATTTTGGTAACTTATATTTTGGAAAGATTCACCTCCTCCTTTCACTATTCATGATTTCATATCTCAAATTCTATGTGGAAGAGAAATCCATGAATTATTTTACCAAAAGAAATGTGTTGGTGGTAAAAAATGCGATGATTGTGGAAATTTGACTTTATTTCAAAAAAATATCGTACTGATATAAATAATCGATCATTTTCCAACATAAAAGTGAAATGGAAGAGATATGAATATATTCATATATGGATTGGTTCAAGTAGTACTACAAGTGCTAAAAGAATTGATTTACAAGAAGAATAAATTTTTGTTATAGATTTTTTGAGAAAGTTTGAGGCAAAAATTTATAAATACACTAAGCATTCCCATAGAGCTCGATGGTAGGACTTGCAATTCCAAAAATCCCGTGAATTTTTTCCACCTGGGACCATTTTTTCAATAGTTTATTTTGCATAGAACTACACATTTGTTCCCCAAAAAGAAATACATAGTGAATACTATCATTCTGACCAAGATTCCATGCTTGTCCATATTCTATATAAACACACTGAAAAAAATGTTTATCATTTAGAAAGAACCTATGAAAATCAACATGTTATTAAAGAATATCACTTTTATATCAGTTACGATCGTACACATGATACATATTTTGTACAACAATGTTTTAAAAATATTTATGACTCCTTGAAAAGTCATGAAATAAAATTCAATGAACATTAGATATGGTCAGATAAATGTGCAAGTAAATTCAAATCTTCATGATCATTCGTTTGGTTGTGTCGTCTTCATATAAAAACCTGCAATAAACATTGTTTGAATTTCTTTGAGACTGGTCATGGAAAAGGAGAACATGATGGTGCAAGAGCATGCATAAAATGATCACTTCGAAGATATCAAATGGACCACTCTACAAAATGACTTGTCTCAACTGAACAATTTGTTCCATGGTGCTTCGTTGCACTAAGCCATGAGACTAACCAGTCAAGGAAAGTACGAAGGTATATATATGTGTGTGTGTGCGTGTGTGTAGAACTTTAATATGTACATGATCTAATTTTTATTAGATTTCTAATTTTAAACATAGTTTATCACAATGATTATCTTTGATGCTATTTTGAATAACATATTTATATACTTGTTTGAATTTTCCATATACGTTTTTTTGGCATATTGGGGTCCAAGATGTAGATAGATCAATTGGAGATGATGTTGAAACAATATAAGGGGCTGGAAATTTTAATTCAATTAAAGCAAAGCAGTTCCAAAATGTGTTTTCATTTGATAAAATAAAATATGCTTTTTTTTGTCATGTTTGCATAGACAACACAAAATCCAATGATGTTTGTGAAAACAAAATGTATGTAAAAGATTGGCAACATACATAAATAAATACAAAGGGGAAAATGTTCATTGCAAACTTTGAAGAAAAGCAATCAGAGGAGAATATAGTATCATCTGAAGGTGATCGAGTTTCTGATCTTGTTAGAGAAGGTAACATTTCAATTGCTTTCAAATGATAGAGATCTAGGAATAGATAATAAAATCAAGTACACATGTTAATTTTAAAGTTAATTTTTCATATTAATTATGATCTAAATTTATGTAATTTTGTTTTATTGTGCAAGAGATGTTTTTGTTGTAGTTGCGCCTACTACCAATGTAGAAAATGTGAAGTATTTTTGATGCATTTCATTGAATGAAAGATGAAACTATTGGAAAACTATGATGATAACGGGTTTATATATGACAGAGGGTCTATTATACTGAAAGGTTATTTTTTCCAACAAACTCATCAAAGTCAGGATTTTGTTTACTTTCAAGACTATGAACCTGATTTCATAAGTTGCCAATGTAGTCACTTGGTGTGTGCAGTACGCATAAAGTTGATAGAAGTTCAATCAAAGAAAAAAATGAAAATTAAGAAATGGAAAATGTCAAATGTCGATCATGAACGGATCATTGAAGATGACATTACATTAGAATTTTTTTGATTGAAATGCCCAACAATTTCTTCTCCTTGGATTCATCTTTTAGAACTTAAAGAACTCAACTAGAAATTGTTAGCCTTTTTTTGTGCATTCTTAAGTTTTACAATTATTATAATATGTATATTTTATGTTATATGTACAAGTGTTTGCACATGTACATTGTTTTGGTACATGCACATGAGTAATTTATACACATGTACACATACACATGTAGATTATCTGGCTCTGGTACAATTTAGGTCATAATGTCATTATTGAAAAATGTACATGTGTATCTAGCATATTTGATATAATGCAAATTTTAAGTTGTGATTTTATTTGACATATATTAAACAAATTATAATATTCATTCTTTAATGCAAAACGTATGGTACGTATTGTACTTCAATCAGTTTTAGACATATTCAAATATACTTCAATCATTTTTACATATATTCATGAACTTTAAATATGTAAAACCATATATGATTGTTTTAAATGACATGTATGATCATGCAAAATGTATCTAAATATCACCTTTAATAGACATCCTAATTATATAACATTCACACATATTCAAATTCATAACATGTACCACATGTGTTTGTAATTGAAATTTCCATCTAGATTCAATTTAAATAACAAATAACAAAACGGCTTGAGTTTTGAAAACAAAAAATTATATTGAACAACATGTGATCACATGCCAAATGTAGCAACTATGCACAAAATTTAAAATCATTCTTGATAAAAGTAAATGTAGTTCAACTATAAAAATGTGAAATATGTCAAAATTTATATCATGAACAATAAAAGTAAATGTATATACCAATGTATATAGTGTTATTGTTTTTAGATATACATCAATATGTATTGTACTTCAATCATTTTTACATATATTCCTTGGACTTAAATATGTAAAACCATCTATGATTGTTTTAAATGACACATGATTGAATGCAAATGTACCAAAATATCACCTTTAATAGACATCCTAATTATATCACATTCACATGTTCAAATGCATAACATGTAGCATGTGTTTTGTAATTTGAAATTTCCATCTAGATTCATTTTAAATAACAAAACAACTTGAGTTTTAAAAACAAAACATTATATCACAACATGTGATCACATGCCAAATGTAACAACTATCCAAAATTTAAAATCATTCTTTATAAATAAAATGTACCAACTATATCCAAAACATGTAAAATATGTCCAAAATTTATATCATGAACAATAAAAGTAAATATATATAACCATGTATAGTGTTACAAGTATCCAGTTATATAGAAAATTAAATACGACTGCATAAGTAAAACTATCTATATAGAAAAATAAATTTAAGTCTATCTATAAAATAAAATGTTGCATGTGCATCAACAATCAAATAGAGATGGATGTAGTGTATTTTCCAGTAGCGTACTGAGCCTCCTTGTGCTATCATCTGAATAATGGGGAACCTCTACACAACGTGTAAAAATTAAAATAAACATTAAAATTTAATGTTTTAAAATTGAATGATAATGTATAACTTCATGTAAAAAAACAAAATGAAAAATAAAAAATAAAAAATCATACAATACCTCATGTAGTTCCCTCTCCATTGTCTTATGTTGCTCATCCATCAATACATCCTCCACAGTAAACTGTACAATATATATATATATATTAAAAAAAATTAAATGAAAATGCATAAACTAATTTGCAATAATATTAAAAAAAAAGTTAGACAACTTGTTCAAATGGTGTGGATGTTCCTATCTCCATCATACACTCCATTACTAGAGTTGTTGGAGAAAAAAAATCATCTCCAAAAACCTAAAATTCAAAAATTATAAAACTATAAAATAACTCAAGATATAGATCTCATTTTTTAATGAAACTTTTGCACTTCAATTTATAACTTAAACATATAAGTGAAAAATTGAATACTTGTGATGATGGATTTGGCACATCTCCTAACAGGGAAGAACGGGGTGGCTCTAAACGAAAATCATCTCCACAAACCTAAAATTCAAAAAATTTAAAACTGTAAAATAACTCGATCTAGATCTCATCTTTTAATGGAACTTTTGAAATGCAATATATAAATTTAAAATTTAAGTGAAAAAATGAATACTTGTGACGGTGGATTTGGCACATCTCCTAACAAGGAAGAAGAGGGTGGCTCCAAATGAAAATCATCTCCACAAACCTAAAATTCAACAATTTTAAAATTGTAAAATAACTCAAGATCTAGATCTCATTTTTTAATAAAACTTTCACTTCAATTTATAACTTAAAAACATATTTAAGTGAAAATTTGTTCATACTTGTGACGGTGGATTTGGCACATCTCATAATAGGGAAGAATAGGGTACCTTCATCGCAAAAACGTCGGATGGAATTGGAATCTGTTAACATTTAATTATATACATGTACACGTGTACACAATTATTTATTTTAAAAATATGTCATCATGGTCTGATATAATAATAGATTAAAATAATTGTACATCAACATCATGAACACTTAGAAAACACTAACGTTTTCTAACATATCATCTGGATTGTGAGAACCTGAAGCTTCAATCGTGATATTAAAATCTTTGTTTATCAAGCGCGAGAAGTAAAAATGGTGTTCACATATATGATACATTTTTTGTTAGAATAACATATACAAATAAATGTATGTATATGTATTTTTTACAAATTGTACATATGTTAAAATATTCACCCTAACCATTAACACATACCGATCCCATGCCCTCTTCCTCATGAATAATTAAGTCCCACCAACCATTGCGAAAATTCTTTGCATATGTTCTGAGCTCTTCAATACTCATGTTATCTATCTCATCATCTATATGATACACAAAATTAGCACGTGCATTCTCTCATGCTCTTTGTCGATTCAGACAAACATCAATTCCATCAAGTTCACTTTGAACATTGTCTATGATGACATCCCTTTCTTCTCGACTAATTTGAAAAGTGGGATCCATCTCTAACCGCAAATTTTCCACACGAAGAGGTCGACTTAGAAATGGTGGTTTTAGGTGAGGCAACTCAACATCACGCTTAGCATCCCTACAGTCACATAATCGACCTTTCCCAAGACCAAAAAATTTAGAGAGAAGGTCATTATAATTGGGTTTCATTCCCAAAAAGAATTTTACATAAAATATTTTTTCAAAATAAAGAGGAACATCATCGTTCCATGATAGTCTTCCATAGGCAGCAAGGTCCCTATCATACAAATGGCAGGCTATATCAGGGTGTTTGAAATGTTGCACTTTTAGCATCTTTATTTTTTTCCCTCCTTTGAAATTAAACATACACTTGGCCATTTCTATTGTAACTTTTTGTTTAACATCCTCTCATGTATCTAGACCTATCACTATTTCCTCTCTTTTCCTCATCACTTCTACAAAAGTATCAGTAGTTGGCCCAAGCATTTTGTACACATCTATAAGTGTACTTAAAGAGTGAGTAACTATTTCTAAGCTTTCTCGACTCTCAGCAAGGAGTTTCAAAGACACAAGATATTTTTTCAATTTTGAATAAATATATTGACACCTTTGTAATGTTCATTGTTGGATGTTTGTTTCACAAGGTAAATCAGAAATGCCAGACGGATAAGTCATGGTTGGTGTACAACCTTCTTCTTGACTAATGTATGCTCGCCTACGTCTTTTTCGAGCAACATTTTCACCCTATGCATCAATATATAAAATTTTGTATAAATAAAAAAACATGTGAACAAATTTATACAAATTGAATGAAAATAATATTCAGATTGATGGCCACCTCGAGATGGTTGGGCATCATCATGCCCACCCTGAGATTGTTGAGAACCAGAATGACCACCGATTGGTTGAGAACCAACACGACCACCCATTGATTGACCTCCAGGGGAATGCATATCACCACCCTCACATAATTGGCCACCACCTATTGATGTACAACCAGGGGAATGTGTACCACCACCACCCTCATGCGACGAGAGAGAAGCTTCATAAAAAAATATGAATTTATAATCAATTCAAAGATACATACATACATATAAATACATGTACATATGATTGATTAAATTGCGTGAACAATACCACAATTGTGAGAACCATGGCCATTCTATATTGATGGAGTTTATACTCTTGTCCTCCTAACTCCTAAAAAATCAAAAATAAAA
The DNA here is from genome assembly GCA_034641835.2 of Pinus albicaulis. NCBI lineage: Eukaryota > Viridiplantae > Streptophyta > Pinopsida > Pinales > Pinaceae > Pinus > Pinus albicaulis. Next base: position 206,823 of record JAXQQM020082601.1, on the reverse strand, counting down.
TTTATTAAAAACTAATTTAACTCAAAAAATTGATAAAAAATCAATTCCATATGTATACATGTATGTACATGGGGATAAAATTATATATATATATATATATATATATATATATATATATATATATATATATATATATATATATATATTCAATAAAAAATTCAATTCCACATGTATACATGTATGTATGAAGATAATATTATATATTCAAATGTCATTTAAAAACATGCACATTTAATACAAATACCATGAACATCCATCGATCCATGATCCCCTTCTCTCGTAGAGGCATAGGATTCTATTGATCTTCGTATTTCATCCTCCATGATATATATATGGATATCTATAGTGGACATTTACAATTATTTTTAAAATTACTATTTAAAATTAATTCAAAAAAATTCAGAAAATTAATGTAATTTAGTACACAAATGTCGAGCACAAATACAAATTATGTAAAACACAACTTTCAAAGTACAAATTGATGTGTGAAACTCACTTTAAACAAAAAATTCTTGAAGTCCTCACATTTTAATTTTATAAAACATGAATTTCACCAAGTTGTGCTTACATGGTGGGAGCACACTTTGTATATAATTGAAAAAAAAAACATGGTTATTAAAAATGATGCATTTATAAGTAAAAAACACACACATATCAAAGATATGTTACAATATCCATCAATAAATTTTGAAGAAGAGAATCTCAACACTCATTCATGTTTGAGAGATGAATATTGAATTGGCATTGCCCCGTATAATACTAATTCATCTATTAATTCATCTTTGACAAATTAATATTTAATTGGCATTGCCCCACCCAATAGATCACCAGACATCTTATTAACATTTGTGCAATGTCTTATACTAAAAAATTGAAATTGTCTAACAATATTGTTTGCTTTTCCATGCAGTTGTTTTAGCCTCTCCTTCTTAACTCGGTACGCATCTTTCATATGGTTGCACACAAGTTCAGAATTGGTGAAAACTACAATTTCATTTGATCCATACTCCCTAGTTGTTCCCAAGCCTTCAATCAATGCAATATAATATGCTTCATTTTTGTTGTTCTTCCCAGTATATTCATTTTCCTTTGGATGACCTTGTTAGTCGCAATATTGCAAAGCACATATGTAATCACTTCTTTCCTTGGATTGGGATAGAAAGAAACATCTATCATAATGTCCATTTGTCAACCATGTTTAGTGGGTTTTTTGATCCCTAAAAAAAAAAAAAAACAAACAAACAAACAAATTCAATAAAATATATTAAATGAACATTTATTGCACATGCATGGGAGAAATGACATGTACATGGTTTTCCTTAAATTTTATGGGTGAAATGACATGTACATGGTTCCCAAAAACACTAGCAAATTCCTTTAAGTTTATGGGATAAATGACATGTACATGGTTCCCAAAAACACTAGCAAATGCCTTAAAGTTTATGGGAGAAATGACATATACATGGTTTCCAAAAACACTAGCATTTTCCTTATTGCAAATGCCTTAAATTTTATTACAAATGCCTTAAAGGTTATTGAAGAAATGTCATGTACATGGTTGGGAGAAATGACATGTACATGGTTCCCAAAAACAATAGTGAATTCCAAGTTTATGGGAGAAATGACATGTACATGGTTTCCAAAAAAACTAACAAATACCTTAAAATTTATGGGAGAAATGACATGTACATGATTTCCAAAAACACTATCATTTTCCTTAAAAATATATTAAATGAACCTCTATTGCAAATGACTTCAATTTTATTGCAAATGCATGGGAGAAATGGCATGAACATGGTTTTCCTTAACGTTTATGGGAGAAATGACTTATACATGGTTCCCAAAAACACTAGCAAATGCCAATTTTATGGGAGAAATGACATGTACATGGTTTTCAAGTTTATGGGGAAAATGACATGTACATGGTTTGCAAAAACATGTAAAATTACTTAAAAATATATTAAATTAAATTTTATGGGAGAAATGACATGTATATGGTTTGCCTTAAAATTTATGGGAGAAATGACATGTACATGGTTAGACTTAAAGTTTTCCTTAAGTTTAAAGTTTGCCTTAAGTTTATGGGAGAAATGAAATGTACATGGTTTGCCTTAAAGTTTATGGGAGAAGTTTAAAGTTTGCCTCAAGTTTATGGGAGAAATGACATATACATGGTTTGCCTTAAATTTTATGAAAGAAATGACATGTATATGGTTTGCCTTCAATTTTATGGGAGAAATGACATGTACATGGTATGCTTTAAAGTTTATGGAAGAAGTTTAAAGTTTGCCTCAAGTTTATGGGAGAAATGACATGTACACGGTTTGCCTTAAATTTTATGGAAGAGATGACATGTACATAGTTTGCCTTAAATTTTATGGGAGAAATGACATGTACATGGTTTGCCTTAAAGTTTTCGTTAAAGTTTATAGGAAAAATTATAGAGAAATGACATGTACATGGTTCCCCAAACACTAGTAAATGCCTTAAAATTTATGGGAGAAATTACATAGAAATGACATGTAAAAATTTCTCAAAATACTAACAAATACCTTAAAGTTTACGAGAGAAATGATTTCCTTAAAAATATATTAAATTAAAGTTTATGGGAGAAATGACATGTACATGGTTTCCAAAAACACTAGCGTTTTCCTTGAAAATATATTAAATGAACATTTATTGCAAATGACTTAAATTTTATTGCAAAGGCCTTAAAGTTTATGGAAGAAATGACATGCACATGGTTTGGCTTAAAGTTTATGGGAGAAATAACATGTACATGGTTCCCAAAAATACTAGAAAATGCCAATTTTATGGGAGAAATGACATGTACATGGTTTCCAAGTTTATGGGAGAAATGGCATGTACATGGTCTGCAAAAACATGTAAATTTACTTTAAAATATATTAAATTAAAGTTTATTGGAGAAATTAAATATACATGGTTTGCCTTAAATTTTATGGGAGAAATTACATGTACATGGTTAGCCTTAAAGTTTGTCTTAAGTTTATGGGAGAAATGACATGTACATGGTTTGTCTTAAATTTTATGGGAAAAGTTTAAAGTTTGCCTCAAGTTTATGGGAGAAATGACATGTACATGGTTTGCCTTAAATTATATGGAAGAAATAGCATGTAATGGTTCCCAAAACACTAACAAATGCCTTAAAATTTATGGGATAAATTAGATAGAAATGACATGTACATGGTTCCCAAAACACTAGCAAATATCTTAAAGTTTATGGGAGAAATGACATGTACTGGTTTCCAAATACACTAGCATTTTCCTTAAAAATATATTATATTAAAGTTTATGGGAGAAATGACATGTACATGGTTTGTCTTAAAGTTTGTCTTTGTCTTAAAGTATGTCTTAAAGTTTATGGGAGTAATGACATAGAAATGACATGTATATGGTTCCCAAAACACTAGCAAATGCCTTAAAATTTATGGGAGAAATGACATGTACATGGTTTTCAAAAACACTAGCATTTTCATTAAAAATATATTAAATTAAAGTTTATGGGAGAATGACAAGGCTTAAGTTTATGGGAGAAATGGCATATACATGGTTTGCATTAAATTTTATGGGAGAAATGACATGTACATGATTTGCCTTAAAGTTTGCCTTGAGTTTATGGGAGAAATAACATGTACATGGTTTGCCTTAAAGATTGCCTTAAATTTTATGGGAGAAATGACACATAGAAATGACATGTCTTAAAGTTTGCCTTGAGTCTATGGGAGAAATGACATGTACATGGTTTGCCTTAAAGTTTTCCTTAAAATTTATGGGAGAAATGACATAGAAATAACATGCCTTAAAGTTTGCCTTAAGTTTATGGGAGAAATGACATGTACATGCTTTGCTTTAAAATTTATGGGAGAAATGACATAGAAATGGAATGTACATGGTTAGCAAAATACTTGTAAATGCCTTAAAGTTTATGGGAGAAATGACACGTACATGGTTAGCCTTAAATTTTGTCTTAAGTTTATGGTAGAAATGACATGTACATGGTTTGCCTTAAATTTTTCCTTAATTTTATGGTAGAAATGACATGTACATGGTTTGCCTTAAAGTTTTCCTTAAAGTTTATGGGAGTAACGACATAGAAATTACATGTATATGGTTCCCAAAATACTAGAAAATGTCTTAAACTTTATGGGAGAAATGACATGAAAATGGTTTGCCTTAAATTTTGCCTTAAGTTTATGGGAGAAATGACATATACATGGTTTTTCTTAGCCTTAAAGTTTATGGGAGTAATGACATATAAATAACATGTATATGGTTCCCAAAACACTAGCAAATGCTTTAAAGTTCATGGGAAAAATGACATGTACATGGTTATCCTTAAAGTTTGTCATAAGCTTATGGGAGAAATGACATGTACATGGTTTGCCTTAAAGTTTATCTTAAGTTTATGAGAGAAATGACATGTACATGGTTTGCCTTAAAGTTTGCCTTAAATTTTATGGGAGTAATGACATATAAATGACATGTATATGGTTCCCAAAACACTAGCAAATGCCTTCAAATTTTTGTGATAAATGACATGAAAATGGTTTGCCTTAAAATTTGCCTTAAGTTTATGGGAGAAATGACATGTACATGCTTTGTCTTAAATTTTGTCTTAAAGTTTATGGGAGTAATGACGTAGAAATGACATGTATATGGTTCCCAAAACACTATAAAATGCTTTAAAGTTTATGGGAGAAATGGAGAAATTACATGTACATGGTTTTCAAAAATGCTAGCATTTTCCTTAATAATATATTAAATTAAATTTTATAAGAGAAATGACATGTACATAGTTTGCCTTAAAGTTTATGGGAGAAATGACATGCACATGGTTAGCCTTAAAGTCTATCTTAAGTTTATAGGAGAAATGACATGAACATTACATAAAAAAAACTAAAGTTAATAAAAAAAACCGAAGTTAATAATTAAAATAAAATTTAGGTAAAATTGTCAATTTACCGTTTTGGACATCATGGATTGACAACCCATGGTTTTTATCACAGTATTCTTAACCTGTGGTTTTTTCCATGGTATTATTCTCTAATGTAGCCTATTTAAAGGCATTGAATTTCATTGAAATTTATTTTTTTCTAAAGAGAAATATTTTGTTGGGGCTTTGAGTGTTATCTACCAATAGAAGGAAAAAAACTAGGTGATCAAATAAATATAAATATTAGGTCATTTACTCAAACTCATAGAAAAATAACGCATGATCAAACATGATTAAAATACAATCCCATTAAATCAAAGAATATTGTATATTTCTGAGATTTTGAGTTTCTTTCTTTGAGCTCTTTCCTACCTTTTGTCAAAGGACATGAGGGATCTGTGTTTTTCTTTAACACTTATCATATTCAACCTTTTTTTCAAGTGTAATATCATCTTCTTTCTTTTTCTCCTTTTTCATAGGCATATCTTCTCTGCATATGAGTCCTTGTTTGGGGTTTGTTTAGGGGCTTTTTGAAAGGCCTCTTCAAATGACCTTTGAGAGCCTAACTCTTTATCCCTCTCTACTTGTGAGCTTCTAACATCTTTACTATGGGGAAACCTGCTCTCCTATGAGTTTTTTCACCCTCTAATTTTTCATTTACAAATACATAAATTAAATCTCCCTAATGGTTCTTGGTGTTTTTGTCTCTTATTATGAAGCCTCATTCTTAGTGACTAAATTTTCTTAAGTTGGAACATCTTTGTGGGGAAGCATGTCCTTTTGATCTTTGGGAGTTGACCAATTGGATCTCTTGGTGTAGTTGATCCTAAAATATTTGTACTTCTTCATTTGCTTGATTGAGCACATCAAATTGTTCCCTACCAAACTTGTGTTCTTTCTAGAAGAAAATTCTTCAACTTTGATAGCTAATTCAAAAAATACAATAATTTATTCTTGAATTTGTTTTTTGAATTTGCTAAATCAAAAAACACAACAATTTGTTTTTAAATTTACTTAATTTGATTTATTATTATTTTTATCTTAAACATTTTACATATAAACCATGACCATTTAAAAATAAAAAATTCAAAAAACACCCATCTTAAAGAGTACACATGATAATGATAAAAAAAATCCTAACAAATTCAAAAAACACAAATCTTAAAGAGTACACATGATAATGATAAAAAATCCCAAAAGTACTTTATGAATATGGTATCATACATATCCAAATATGAACCTTTTACATGGTAATAAAAGATAATGAAGTACAATATTCCTAAGGAATCATGCACATCCAAATGATTGAATTGTGTGCTATATTAGTTTTGGATGAAAGTAAACAAATTTAATGCAAATACATCTCTAAATTTGAAATATAAATCTGTGAAACATTTCCCTTTATTCATATACACTTCATATTGAATACACAATGATTTTGCAACTTTGTTGCATCATTTTTATCACATATACCATATAAATAATATATTGTCAAACTTGTTCTAGATGAAGGAGGAAAACCTAAATATTCAACTAAAGCCAGAAATTGGTGATCTGATAGCTAATCTATTGCTTGAAATTACGAATTTTTTGTTCAAATAATGTGTTAAAGGTATCAATTCTGTAATATATTCAACATATTTTCTGGACAGCTAATATATTGCTTGAACTTACGAATTTTATGTTCAAATACTGTGTTAAAGGTATCATTTATTGGTATCATTTCTGTAGTATATTCAACATATTTTATGGATGGCAAATATATTGCTTGAACTTACGAATTTTATGTTCAAATACTTTGTTAAATCATTTCTTGGTATCATTTATGTAATATATTCAACATATTTTATGGACAACTAATCTATTACTTGAACTTACGAATTTTATGTTCAAATATTGTGTTAAAGGTGTCATTTTTTGGTATCATTTCTGTAATATATTCAACATATTTTCTGGACAGCTAATCTATTGCTTGAACTCATGAAGTTTATGTTCAAATACTTTGTTAAAGGTATCATTTCTTGGTGTCATTTCTGTAATATATTCAACATATTTTCTAGACAGCTAATCTATTGCTTGAACTTACGAATTTTATGTTCAAATAATGTGTTAAAGGTATCACTTCTGTAATATATTCAACATATTTTATCAGCAGCTAATCTATTGCTTGAACTTACGAATTTTATGTTCAAATACTGTGTTAAAGGTATCATTTCTGTAATATATTCAACATATTTTCTAAACGTGGGAATCTCCATAAGATATCTTTTACTGGTCCACAATGACCTAAAAAACCATAAATATAGAAATAATGGTGATACCGAATTTAATAACCTGATGCAATACATGAGGATTATCATCATTGCAGAATCCAAAGGAAATTAAAACAAGGAATTTCTAGAATGATTGGTCAATACAAACCCTATACAAGTTAAAAGGATATAGCACTTGCACAAGGTTTGTATTGAGCTATCATTCCTCAAATTTTTAGAAACTAGCAGCATTGCCTTTAGAGAACTACTAAGGCCAAACCCAGTTTTTCTATCATGTTGGTAAGGATTTTTGTGCATGTGAGTTAATTGATTTTTTTAGGAGGAAAGACATATTCTTAAACATTACCCCAACGAACCCATTCTAACTAATGAATTATATCTAGTTTCTAAAATATGTGAATAAAAAGAAAACATCATAAAAACCTAAAACACGTTGAAATCAAAACAGTGTAATTTTATTTATTGAAAAAACAATAAAATGTATTTGATAAAGTATTTTATAGTTTATAAGCATCTTAATGTTTACTATTTAGCATAATGATAAACAGTTATCATATGAATTGGAGTGCAGAAATACCTGGAAATCCGCAGAGACCGAGAGCGCGCGCGATGAGCAGACAGGGAGAGCGCGGATGGCGAGCAGACAACGAGATCACGGAAAATGAGCAGACAGCGAGAGCGCAGACCGCCAAAGACCTGCAAACACCCACACAAAAAATTAAAATTTAAAAAACAAGAAAAAAACATAAACAAAAAAAACAACGCATAAAAATAACAACACAATGCAAGTTCTCGCCTTCACTTGCTCTACTCCTCACCCCTACAACAGCGAGACAAAGAGCATCACAAAAGTGAGACAAGGAGTAGTGCAACGGTAACTAAAACTTGTTGCAGTCTCGGGGGCGGTATATTAAAAAGTTCGGCCGAAGTATTTTAAAAAGTTCGTTCGAACTATTAGTTGAGCCGAATTAATGTTGTTGGTTTTCCCATCTCCGGCCAAAAATCTGTTTACCCGCGTCGTCAATGTTAACAGTAGAAACAGTTTGGCCAAATTAATTTCAAAACTTTGGCCGAAATTTCTAAAAGTTTGGCCGAACTTCCTAAAAATTCGGCCGAACTATGGCAAAAATGAAATTTCTGAACATGTTTCTCATGAAAGTGTAACCCACCTTCACATTTTTACCAATTATATTAAAATTAAATGTTTTTTTAAATTATAAATTGTTAAATGATCTTCTAAATAATAAACTAATTCAAAAAAATTATGTGTTATAGTAAAATTAGCAAATATAAATAAATTACTAGTGTTTTTTCTTGTTTGCTAGCTTATCTCAGTTCTAAGATCACATCACTTTATTGGGACATCTAACCTGTATTTTGACTAGTCACGATTTACGGGTATTTAAGCCATCAACTCTAAACATGGTTGGGCTTTTTCTCACAAACTTGCTCTAAGGGAACACCCTATCACTCTCTACTTCTACTCTATGTCTCCTCGCCATAAATAAAACTTTAATATTATAATAAAATTAAATTGATATATTATTTATACTTGTATTCTTAACATGATTATCATAATAAATAGATTTTCTATATATTTATATATAATTTGAGAAGAATCAAATCTATAAATTTGATTTAAAAATAAATAAATAAATATTAAAGAATTTATCTTCTTTAATAAAATTATGGTATATTTTAAATTTTCTTAGAAAAAACATTAATATAAAACAAAATTATGAATTCTTATATTTTAAAAATTAAAACAATATTTTCATTTTCATTTTCTTTCAACTATATATAAAGTATTTATTGTTGTTGTACATAAAGATGGAAAGGTTTGTGAGATTTTAAAAGTGTATGAGATTACTAGATAGTCTTTGACATTTTATTTTTATGGTTTAAAAATAACTTTAAGAAAAACATTTTATTATTATTATAATTTTGTTGAATTAAAATGTTAAAATAGTTAGTAGTGTGATAAATATTTTGAGATTTAAATTTAGTATGATTATAAATTAGACAATTTTTAAAAATGTTTTGTTTTGTTTTTTTTCTTTTTTCTTTTTTTTCTTTTTCTAATTAAGACTATTCTCTTAATTTTTTACATAATTTACAGTTCAAAGCTTGCCCTTGGAATTGCTATGCTAGCCAATTCTGGAAGGAGCAAAGTTTTAAAAAATTGGAATGTGACCACCCCAAATGGGGAAACCGGTACAAAAATTTCTGCCCTGAGTAGGGAAACAAGCATTAACAAAATAGGAGCAAGATTTTATCACATGGTTCACACAGAGAGTTAACCTCTCAAAACTGAAGCTGCTTGTCATTCTACTTGTCATGAGGTTGAGGTGGAGGTTGTTCAACGATCAGACACCTGTAGTCTTCCGATGAATCCTCATCTTTCTTTGAATTTTACGTGTTGGGCTCTGGCGTGGTATCGTTGCACCCCGGGCTGCCTCTCCCATCCCTCCTTTCATTCTTAGAGTGAACTGGACTGTCGCTTCCACTGCCTTCACTTCTGGAGGAGTGCTCTCTTGGTTTGACTGGAAATGCTTCCGACTTCTAAGAATGTTGAGGGGGAGCAATTGAAATTGTTGATTTTCTGAGCCTCTTTCTTGAGCCAGAGCTTGATGGCATCTCCTGAAAACTCACATTGATGGTGGCGATGACCCGAGGTCGTTCCAGAGTGCAGTCGTACTGAAACTAGGTCGAATTTTCTTCGGGAGGAGGAGAGTGGCTATCTTCGTGGAGTGAAATGGGTGGGCGTGAGGCCTGGCCCCTACCCTGACCTCAACAGCATCTCATTCTATGCCTCCACAGCATGCTTGTGCAGGAATGAGTGTGAACAAGGGAAGAGATAGAGGGATGGCTTGCGTGCAAGGGTGGCGAGGTGTTGGGGTGGCTGGAGTGTAGAGACGACACAACAATGGGGTGATCTTGAAGGTCCCAGAAGAGCATGGAGTAGAGAGGGTCGAGAGACTGAAATTGCAGGAGCCGAATGACCGTGGAGAGGGGAGCAATGCCATGAAATAACTCTAGGCTGGTGGATGGGACAATCATTAACACGTGAGGCAAGGCTAGCTTTGTTTGCTTGAGGTGAGCAACTGGAGGCTTTAATGCCTGCAGGATGATCCCCATGCGTGGCCATGTGGCCAAGCCATGTTCCACGCTAAGAAAAAGCCACCTCACCTTCCAATTTATGCACCCGCATCCGAGAAATTTTTTTTTTTCTATCTATAATATAAATTTATATTTATTTATTCAATAGAAATTATATTTGATCTTAAACTTAACCTAAAACACTTTAAAAACTTATTATTTTTTTTGGGGCCCTTGTTTTTGATTATTTTTGAAATCTTGGTTAGAACATTTTGAATTTTGACCTTTTGAGTTGCGGCATGAAGACACATGGCAATCGCGACTGCGTCGCAACTACCAGGAGTCGCGGAGCTATCAAGGTGGCGCGGAAGCATGAGATAGCTGAAGATAGAACACGCACAAGTACAGATGAAGAAAACACAAAGCAGAAGATAGAAAGCGGAACACGCAGATAACAAGAGAGAAGCTGGGAGCAGCTGAAGAAAAGACACAGAGGAACTGATAGTCGCGAGAGTGGGTGAATAAGTAACAGTCACCCGGATGGAAGAAGGAGAGGCGAAAGAGGTTGCGAGGCTCGTGACAGGGGAAGACGCACAGAGCGACTGCGGAAGAATCATGCATGACCTTCCTATGGTTCCTCATTTTCTCTATTCTACCTTTCTGTTCCGAAGACCATCTGTATCAGATTTGTAAGCTATCATTGAGAATGCCATGTAATCATGTGTTTGGCCAAGAGATTAATACAATGGAAAGTTGTTGTCTCAATAAGATGTTTACATGCCTGTAATGTGTTTATGCTGGTTTAAAATTTTATTTGCAAATGTCTGAATGTTTATTAAGTGCTCTTGCGTATATAACTCTGTTTATATAATCGATGTACTGTCCATCATGAGTTGCGACTTTGTTCCTTGCCATTGATCTCATCCCCTCCTGCATGTGGTTGCGGCACGCCTCGGGTGAGACTCACTGCTCTCCGGAGCAGGGTGAAAATGCCGGCGTGATCCTAGACTACATCGGACCTCTTTGTTAGCCACAACTCCTGAACCTGGGTCTTGTCCACGAGACCTGACTACTCGCCAACAAATGGTTCTGTTGCCGGGACCTGCATGTTTTGAGGGAACCTAGATCATGGTATCGAGGATTTTTGAAGGAGAGATACGGCGATGGTGGGATAATCATCTCGACCAGTTCATTGCTCAGCAAGCAGAGCTGACCAAGAAGAAGGAGGCGGCGATCAAGGAGCTCGTTATTTTCTCTGACTCAGTCAGTGATACGTACGAAATTTTCTGGGGAAGGTTCCCTACCGACCTTTACAATTGGTTGCAGAGATTACGAGCGACGGTGCCCCAAGAAGGCTTGCGGAAGATAAACCGCAGGTGGGCGCACGAAGATCTGGTGGCACTGCATCGGGTAGACACTGAACTAACCCGCGCGGTGGATTTTTGGGTAAGGACCATGTTGGAAGGATACACTGTGGAGTTTGCTGTTGAGTGCTACCAATCCTTTTCGAAATCCGAGGCTATTTTCCACTCAGGGCTAAGAGGGAAGCTACTGAAGGAGATTCCGCTGTGGATCAAAGCTCTGATGGTGGATGAAGGGTTGATTGAATTCCACAAAACGAGTATGGAAGCGTAAACCACCCGTGATGGGGGAAGGATTGAGGGGACCGATGCTGTGTAGAACATGAAAGTGGGGAGCGGGGAATGGATGTTGAGGCCGCATGCAAGTTGCGGGAGCGACGTGCGCATCGGCGGGCGTAGATCGCCGATAGGTGGCGAAGAAGGGTAATGCGAGATTTGAAGAGAAGGGAGATCGAGAGGAAAAATCAGAAGGAGGCGCCTCAGAGGACGAGAACTATGGGTTTGGATACCCGGGAAGAAGATGGGACAGCGGTGGAAGTGCAGTGAGTGCATGGGAGCCTAGCGACGCGAGAAAGAGAGATAAGGACTAGCGAAGAGAATGGAAAGATGCAACCCGAAGAGAGTTCCGATGACGAATGGCACGGCGTGATGCAGCGGATGTTTCAAGATCAGACGGCACCCACCCCTCCAGGCAGCCCTACTTCCCACCTTCTGCATGGCCAGGATCCCGACCTTCCCCTGGTACTGTATCAACCTTTAAGTAATATTTTTATTCAGTTACAAGCATTGAGTCAGTCATACAATAGTTCATCAGCGTCAGTAATGTCCGGTAACAGCAGCGTTACTAGTAGTGGTATTTTTCCTAGTGGGACCGTTATGCAACCAGGACCTGGAGGATTTATCCTGGTCAACTCTCCGCAAGCACACATGGCTGGATCTTTCACCCGGTACCCAGAGTTCTCTGGCCGGGGTAATGATGATGTAGAGCAACACTGGTATCTGTGCGAAGCCATCTGGAGGGCTTGCCAAACGCCAGATGCAGGGAAGTTAATAGAATTCCAAACCACGCTCAGAGTGAGGGCTCTGCGATGGTTTATCAAGTGGTCCGAGGCTCATCCTAACCCCGTAATTGCGGACGTGAAGCGGGATTTTGTCCGCGAATTCAAGCTTCCCCAGACAGACCAGGCGGGCCTGTCAGAGCTGTGGGAAATTAAGCAGAAGCAAGGTGAGACCGCGTGGGAGTTGATGCGGCGATTCAAGGACGCGATCGGGAAACTCAGCTACCCAATCGATCCAAACCACCAGAGGGACTGGTTCATCAAGGCTCTGCTTCCCTTGACACGAACCCCTCTCACTCAGCAGAAGATTGATAATCTACAGGATGCTTTAGAGTAGGCCATGAAGATTGAAGCCATGGCGGGCTACCCCCAGGAATATCGGGGGGGGCGGCCCCGCAAGATCCTTCTTTGATAGGGTTGCAACACCAGATTGCCAGCTTGACTGAGAAGCTCAAGGAGCATCAGCCGGTGAGACCAACATGACCGAATGTTTGGTGTACTCATTGCCTGGTCGAGGGCCACGTCGCAACCGAGTGTCCTCGGTTGCGCGGCGCAGGGGCAGGACCCTCGGTTGCAGCAATCCAGGGGGGTCCACCACCTAGTGGCGGCGCAACGATGAACCCGCAGGGAGTCTACCAGCCGCAACAGACTTACGCGGGGTTCCCACCTCAACCGGGTTCCTCCACCACAGAGTACTGCGAGATTTTCCGGACGCTGGGGCATCCTCCTCGGATGTGCCCGATATTACAGAAGTACTCCACGGTCCCGAATAATGTGTACTACGAATTTTGTGTTTCCATGACTCATAACACTGAGCAGTGCAGGGCGCTCGACACACTTGCAGATCGATTGGATCGTCCCTCCTACAAGGTGAACGAGGCTCCAAGGGGAAGAGGCGGCGGCATGCGGGGAGGCCACACAGGCGGACACGGTCCGGTAAAATGTTACATCTGTGACCAGGAGGGTCACGTGGCTCGAGAATGTCCCCTCCCGCGACGACCCTGGTGTTCCCAGTGCCAGGTAAATTCCCACGCCACAGAGGACTGTCCGGAGCTCATCAAGAAGTGGGAAGAACGGGCGAGGCAGAGGGGAGCGAATTTGATAAACTCAGAGCCGCGAGGGACCGCAACCCCAGACATGCAGAACATCGCGATCGTGACGAGGGGCGGAAAGAAGACTGGAGAGGATGCCCAAGAGAAGGAGCCAGCACGAGTGGTTCGGCCGGCATCCCCGAAGAAGTTAATCAGGCCCAAAGTCCAGAAGAAGTATTTCCAGGAGGTAGTTGAGGCGTTCACCCAGCTACAGGACGAGAGAGGTCTGAAGGAGCCCCTGCTGCCAGAATCTGGGGCGCAGAACGTCACAGGTACTGTGGTCGAGGATTGGCTCTGGCTATTCCTCAGGATTGTTGACAATGCTGCACTGTGGCAGTAGCTCAAGCATGCTTTGGAAGGAGCACTGCAGGGGCGCACAGGACTTAGAGACCCGGCGAAAGCCGCCCCTCAATACGTGCAGCGCGTCAAGCGGAACAAGCAAAAAATAGGCAAATAATTCCGGCTTAACACGCAGGTCACGGGATTCCAAATCAGCGACACCATGTTGGACTTGGGGTCCGACGTCAACATTCTGCCACGGAAGACATGGGAGGCTCTTGGAAGGCCATGGCTAGCCTACTCACCAATCCAACTCAGGACGGCGAACCAGTACTGCATTCTGCCAGTCGGCCGGCTCGAGGGTGTCGAGGTCGACGTTGCGGGGGTGAAGACATACACCGATTTTGAGGTTATTTATATCATGGGCGACAAGGATCCCTATCCCGCCTTACTCGGCATTAATTGGGATTTTGAGAATTACGCCATCATCGAACTTAAAAAGGAGCTGATGATCCTTGAGGATGGGGAGGTACGGGTCACCCAGCCCCTCGACCCGTATCAGGGCCCGCGATATACGGAAACGGTGGACAATCGGGAGGATGCTCAGATGATGGACCACCTTTATCAGATGACCGCAGGAAAGCGGGACGACTATATTAACCCGACCGTGACTGGCTCTGTCAGTTGGCAGAGTGTGCAGAGCTCGAAGCTTGGATCCGAACTTGCTTGGGAAGACTGGCAGCAAGGGGGGTATGAGACCACCACATGGAGATGTTCTTCCATTGCCCAAGTCCGGTGGGTAGGGACTGAGATCCGTGGATATCCCACCTTGTCGAACATGCGGGCAGTCAATACTTTTATTACCAAGGTGGAAGACCTGGTCCCAACTGAAAGCCGGATGCCACTTTTGGATGTGGCCTTGCAATCCATGTCGCCCCGGTGGTGGAAAAATCACCGCAACACTCTGTTGCGATGGGAGTGCGTGGCGGATGCTCTGCGGGCACACTTTAAAGAGGACAAAGGACCTTGTAGTACGCTTAAGTATCATGGAACTTCCGACCCGCGACACCATTTGCGGGCCTGCGAGGAACAGTGGCGTAGCATCCGGTACCCTAAGGAGTTGTGGGTCCACAGGTTTATCCACTCCCTGGGTGCAATTCCCTAGGCCTGGTACCCGGAGGAAGAGCGGAAACGGGGAACCCGCTCTTGGCAGGCAGTTACGGACAAGTTCGTTCGGTGCTTCTTGTTCGAAGGGGAGACGACGCAGGAGTCTCAGGCCCTAATAGCAATCAAGGAGGTCTTATTTTTCCGCCACCCTGAGCCCGACAGGGGTCCGGTTGTGTCACGACCGGAGGTCAGGCGCGAGTTGGTTTGCCACCGGATTGACGGCGATCCGGATGACGATAGTCTGGAGGACCTCGGGCATCTCTACTTTGACGAAACGGAAGGTGAGGGGAGCATCAGTGAAGAGCCGACGACTGAAGGAGTCCATTTACAGCCACTAAAGACGAAGAAGCTAAACATTGGAACAGACGATAAACCCAAGCTCGCAACGGTGGGAGATTACTGGGACGAGGAAACGACAAAAGAAATTTTTAGCCTCCTCCGGGAATACGAAGACTTGTTCCCATCCTCGGTTGCGGACCTGAAGGGGATCAAGGGGGACCTGGGCGAAATGCGCATCACGCTGAAACTGGGGGCCAGGCCGGTGAAGCACCGACCCTACCGGTTGAACCCACGTATCAAAGAAAAGGTCAAGATGGAGATCAACAAGATGCTGGCTGCAGGTCTTATCTTCCCAGTAGAAGAAGCAGAGTGGGTGAGTCCCATTGTCATCCAGAACAAGAAGGACAAAGTGGAGATCCGTGTCTACGTAGAATACCGGAGCCTGAACAATGCCTGTATCCATGATCCGTTTCCCACTCCTTTCAGCGATGAAGTTCTAGATCATGTTGCGGGAAATGAAGCTTATTCCTTCACTGATGGTTTTTCGGGTTACCATCAGGTGCGCATCGCCGAGGAAGACAAAGCAAAGACGACATTCACCACTGAGTGGGGATCATTCGCATACCACATTATGCCATTTGGTCTGAAGAACGCACCGGCTGTGTTTTCCCGGATTGTCATTGCTGCTTTCCGGGAGTACATTCACAAGTTCCTGGAGGTCTACATGGACGACTAGACCGTCTATAGTTTTTTGAAGAAACACGCTTCCCTGTTGCGCATTATGTTTGACCGGTGTCGTCAGCTGCAGATTTCCTTGAACTTGAAAAAATGTATTTTTGCAGTTCCATTCAGCACACTCTTAGGCCACGTGGTGTGCAAGCAAGGGGTTTGCATTGATCCCGCCAAGGTCGCGGTCATCGTTCACATGGAAGCCCCCGAGACCGTGAAGCAGTTGCGGGCACTACTCGGGCACACAGGATATTACAGGCGGTTTATTCGCAACTACGCAAAGATTACGGCCCCTTTGGAGAAACTGTTGCGGAAGTCAGAGGTGTTCCAGTGGACGGCGGAGTGTAGGAAGGCACTTGACACCTTGAAGGAGAAGTTGGCGACGGCACCCATACTTGTTCATCCCGACTGGGATAAGCAGTTCCATGTGCATATTGATGCGTCCGGTATTGCACTTGGGGCTGTATTGGCGCAACCCGGGGAGACGACAGTTGACCACCCCGTATACTTCGCCAGCCGTCGGTTATCGAATGCGGAGAAGAATTACACCACGACCGAGCGGGAGGCGTTGGCGATGGTGTACTCCCTCCAGAAGTTCCGCCACTATCTTCTGGGCGGAAAATTCACATTCTTCACGGACCATTCTGCATTGAAGTATCTGGTAAATAAGCCTGTGTTGGAAGGACGGATCTGTCGCTGGCTTCTACTTTTCCAGGAATTCACGTTTGAGGTGATTGTCAAGCCTGGCAGGTTGAATGTCGGTCTCGATCATTTATCCAGGTTGGAGACGGGAGAGAATGAGGGCTCGTTGGACGATCAGCTGCCGGATGCCGACCTCTTCCGAGTCGAAGCAGTACCAGATTACCTGGCTGACATCGCCACTTATCTGACCACGGGACAATGCCCTCAGGATTATACCCCGCTTCAGAAACGCCACCTGGTTTTCCGGGCGGCCGAATACCAATTGATCGCGGGGCAGCTATACAAACTGGGCCTCGATGAGGTGTTGCGCAGATGCGTTCTGGACCACGAACGGGAAGCGGTGATGTGGGAATGTCACAGTGGTGTTGCGGGAGGGCATGTGGGTGCGAAACCCACCGCAAGGAAGGTGCTCCAAGCTGGCCTGTGGTGGCCGACGGTACATGCTGACTGTAAGGCCTATGTGAAGCGTTGCGATGTTTGCCAGCGGACGGGAAGGCCTTCGCACCGGGACGAGCTCCCGCTACACCCAGTGCATGTGTTGCGGCCGTTTGAAAAGTGGGTTGTTGATTTCGTAGGTCCCATCGCACCAGTCGCTCGACATTCCAAGGCCCGGTACATCATCACCGCCACGGACTACCTCACACGGTGGGCTGAGGCAGCAGTTGTACGTGACTGCTCGGTAGAGACTGCTGCCCGGTTCATTTTTGAACACATCATCAGCCGCTTTGGCTGCCCACGGAGCTTGACCAGCGATCAGGGTACGCATTTCATTAATGCCACGGTCAAGTCACTACTAGACACATTTATGATTCAACATCATAAAAGCAGCCCATACCACCCGCAGGCCAATGGTACTGTGGAAGCATTCAACAAGATTCTCGAAAAAGGCTTGACTAAAATTTGCAATGCTCAGCGCGACGATTGGGACGAGCGTCTCCCAGCGGCATTGTGGGCCTACCGGACCACGGTGAAACGTTTGACCAACCAGACACCATTCCAGTTGGTGTATGGCCGGGAAGCTGTGGTTCCCGCCGAGTTCACTATACCCAGTCTTTTGATCGCAACGTCTCTTCAGTTCTCAGAAGAGGAGTCACTTCGAGAACGCCTCCAGGAGCTACAGGAGCTGGATGAGGCCCGATTCCTGGCAGAATTCCACCAGAGGGTTCAGAAGGCCAGGCAGAAAGCGTGGCACGACCGCCACATCAAAACCAAAGCCTTCCAAGTCGGCGGAAAAGTTCTCTTATATGATAGCCGGTTCCAGAATTTTCCAGGCAAGCTCCAGATGCACTGGTTGGGACCCTACTTTGTCATCGAGATCCGCGACTCAGGAGCCGTTCGGTTGGCACAGCTGGACGGTACAGTTCTCCCTGGGTGGGTGAATGGTGCACGCCTGAAACCCTACCAGGAGTAGGTCCCTTTCACTTCTCATCAATAACTCTCGCAACCGAGAGAGCCCGTAGAGTAGCTTAGTCGAATAACTCTCCCGCAACCGGGATGAGCGTAGGGAGTCTTTTCCCTTCATAGGCAGTCTTTCAAATAACCAGTCAATCGCGGTTCCTCACCGCAACTGACTGTGGTCGGGGCGGACCAGTCCAGCATGTCACAGCGCCAGTCCAGCGTGTCGTCCTTGTAGGATCCATCCCCATGCCAGTGTCAGTCCAGGTCATTTCCTTCAGTCCTTTTTTCAGTCCGTAGGATCGCTCAGATTTGCATCATAAATTACCATAAGTAGACAGTAATCATACCATAATCATTTTCCATCACCCGCAGTCCCCTCAGCCGTCGCGTCCGCCCATCTCCCCATGACGCCGTCAACAACTGTCAGATTACACACAGGCATGCGATTGATCGCACGATTATCGTAGGCAAGAAGGATAGCAAGAATTAATTGTCGTTATGGAGTCTCATCAACTCCGCTCATGCCAGGAGATGACATAACTTGCATGGAGACCAATAGCTCGAGAATGACAGACCAGTTCAATTTGGCAATTGCAGCGACTCCAGAATAGTTGAAGCCTCAAAGCGCACCGTACCCAGAAGGAAGCTCCCGAAGAATTCTCCAGGTTTACCAGCGCCGCGCCAAGATGTCGAAGGCTCCCTTATCCGTTCCCGAACCAGTGCTGGACAGCCGAATCCACCGAACAGAGTCGCTGGTCGGCAAGTATGACAGTGCGGCGTTGATGGACGCCAACCTGTCCGACCCAGCTGAATTCCCCCACCTCCATTGGCAGACCTACATGGAGCATCACTACACACCAGGTAGCAGCTCCAACAGCCGAATGCGCCAAGAATACAGGGGCCTCCAGCAATCGTCCTTGATGAATTTGAGGACTCTTCCTATTTTTGGAACTACAGGACCAGCCCTGCAATGCACTCGGTTCCTCCTCAGTCGAATACAGAACGGGTCCCTGTGGCTCAATGAGGAAATCCCAATTCACGCCGAAGACATCCATCGGCTTACAGGGCTGTCTC
The DNA here is from genome assembly GCA_034641835.2 of Pinus albicaulis. Classification (NCBI taxonomy): domain Eukaryota; kingdom Viridiplantae; phylum Streptophyta; class Pinopsida; order Pinales; family Pinaceae; genus Pinus; species Pinus albicaulis. Next base: position 187,359 of record JAXQQM020082601.1, on the reverse strand, counting down.
AAAATGGTGCAGATGTCTCCGCTGCCGGCCAGACATCTTCTAAGCGCGCCCAAAAGTCGGGTGACATAGACCTGTACACCAAGTATGGCACCCACCAGGGGGGCAAAGGTGCCAAAATTGATTTGATTAATAAGCCAGAAATTCGGTTCGCTTGCTACCTCATTGCTAGCAAGACGATGCGGCACTATACTAAGGGAGAGTGCACCTTGGATACAATCTCCATTGCGGAGCACTGTATCCAGGGCGTCAGGCTGAATTGGTGTTCTTTCGTGCTAAAAGAACTCTTCGCGGCCTGCGAAGAGAACTACAAGCGCACCACCAGTTTCATTTACGGTTACTTGATTTTAGCTTTCGCCATGTGGAAATGGCACCTTCCTCCTGTCCGGATGCCGGCAGAGACTACCGCGAGCCAGCCTCTCGCGATGAAGTTCACCCCGTGGCAGGTGTCCTCGGACCCCAGCACCAAACAGGTGAACGCGAAGGCGTTTCGGGCGTGGTACGGGTTAATGAGAGATGTGGTGGCTAACCAACAACGGGTGCCCAGGCACCTGTTGGATGAGTATAGTGAGCAGGTATGGTTCGGGGTAAGCCACAGGCACACTTACCTCCGCCCAACTTGCGTGCCGGAAGCCACCTTCCACATGGCGCCCCTCAGATTCCAGTTGAATGATGATACCTTTCACCGCGAGGTCTCTGCGTGGTCGGGGGTCACAAAGCACATCCGCGACGGGATTCCTCGATATAACTTTGAGCGGATGATGCCGGCGCAGTGGCCTGCCGAGACAGGCGCAGCGGGGTCCTCACAGGTTGCGGCAGGACCTCCGCAGGATGCAACTAAGACCGCATAGGAACTGCCCGAATCACTGGTCCCCGTCGTACAACACCTCAATGCCCAGGTACGATGCCTTAACGTGGTAACCCAAGTTGTTTCAAGTGGTGCCCCTTTGTTTCCCTCATTTTCTGAATTCCAGCTCGGTCGGTCTCTTGCTCCCTCCCATACCGCCCCTCTCACTTCTCCCATCCCCACCAGCTTGTTCACCTCTACCAGCCCTATCATCACCCCGATGGGCGAAACGGGCCCAAAACCTGATCCATCAGACCCCCCTCCATCCAAGAGGGCCCGCACTGCTGTCACAGATCCAGTGGTGGACCTTACTGACGATGATCCACCATCCACTCCACTCACAGGGACGTTGATTCCGGAGGAACCCCTGATCGATCCGTCAGATTTCCTCAACATTCGCTTCCCCCATACCTCTTTCACCCCGTCCACCGCTCCCTCCACCAGTCGTCCACCTGCCACCTCCTCCAATCCATCCAACTCATCGGCCACTGTATCAAATCCTCTCATCCGAGAACTTTTCGGAGGAGACCACGGGGTGGAAGTCACCTCCAGTACTGAAGCCGTAGTACCGCTGGTTGACCCCGTGGCCACACCCCAGGAATCTGGTCTCTACTATATCTACCTGGCTGGCCACTATTGGGACTGATTCGGCTGACCCTCCCCTAGACCAGACCATTCAGCAAGACCGGTCGGAGTCCGATATGGGCACCTCAATGCAGCAGCAGACATCGGTCCTTCCTCCTGAGACCTCCAACCGATCAGTGGCCAGCGGCCAACCTTCACAGGAACGGGTGCCGGAGCAGGGCGCTTCCGGCACGGCCAATGTAGAAACATGGACATTTAGCCATCGGTATTTTTACATGTTAGTGATGACTATATCTACGGTGAGTTTTCTAGAAACTAATTTCCTTATGTCAATATATCATCTAGAAAACCCTCCTAAAACTTTTTTCGCCTTTCTACTTTTTAAACTTACACCATGTCAAAATCAAAACCTCATTATCCTCAGACCTCCCTCGGCCCGTCACCAGCTCACTGCTCCTCGACCCTACAAAAGAAAATCAAATATCATTTCAAAAAGTCACCCTAATCACCCCCTATGTTAGGAAGTGGTGCTTTAAGGCATTTTACCCTTGGCAATCATCAAAAGGCCAAAAAGCCTCCATCTGTAACAGACCTACCATGACTGACCTCCCACTTTGCAAATGAAATTGACAAACAGCTCTAAGTCGCGCCACTCACATCCCCTAGATCTCAGCACTGCATAAACCCCAATATCAAGCTGACTATTAGGTGTTTCACAGTGTTTTATGGTTTCTACAAAGGCAGGAAATATAACTTCATCTCAGGAGGAAATGCTTGAATCTACAGTTAGAAGAACAGTTGCTTCTAAATGTAACTTGAGCCTGAGATATGTCTGCAAAACAGAAAGCTACTCATCCAGACCTTACAGCTCTTTGCAGCATGAAAATCACAGTAAGAAAGGGACACCACTGTCTCAGCAAACTGGTAAATTGTCATGGCCCAGAACCTCCTTCATTTACAAGCAGAGGGTTAGGGCGCCTCCTTCATCCACAAGCAGAGGGCGCTGGCCAGTATTGACTTTGAAGATTGCAAAAATCCAGGTTTGCCTTTTACTGAACAAGTGAAACAGAGACTCCAGGTTTTCTGAGTGTGAATGATGATCATAACAGAGAATAGAGTTTGCAGTACGCAAGTTCAAAGGAAAACAGAGTTTGGTCTGATAAAAGAGGTCATTTGAAGCTTTCAAATCATGTGAATTTTTGAACTTTAGAAAGGCATGTCATTAGTAAAAATTCCAATCATAAGCAGCCTGCTTGCCCACCAGATCAAACTGAAGAGGTGCTGACCAAACATGTCATTACACAGGCAGAAGAAAAGGTGTTTTGTTTTTCAAACAAGCATTGACCTCCATAGTCACAGAGATTATCTTTCAAAAATCTGTCATAAATTGACTAAAGAAAATAATGATTTTCAGTCACCCTCAGAGCAGTGCAGGGAGACAGTGTCACTTTGGCTAAGGTTTTTCTGAAGCACAGTGATGATTGCAAGCAGAGGTGCTAGTATTGATGTTTTTCAAGTGGTTTACTTACCATCACATCCAGGGAAAAAGCTGTGTCAAACAGATTTGTCAAGACAACCTTCAGATACCTTACTTGATGAAGAGCCTCCTCCATGTATGAGCAGATGGCCAAAACCTTGGATGTTGTTAAAGACTGATTGATCTAAGAGATAGTGGAAAGGAGACAATATTGAATATATGCATGCATTGATACCAAAAAGGAGCAGTTTCTTTAAAGGAAATGGTTAAACAATTTTCCACTATCACCTGCCCAGAAGTCTAAAGGAGCTCTTTTTGAGTAAAACAGAGAAAATATGGTATGAAGGGATGCAAGCTAGAATATAGCACTTACAATCCAAAAGGAGCTTGTGTATCACCTGGAAGCAGGGATTGACACCATGTACAAAAAGAGCTTTTGCCAAAGCCTGCTCATCATATAGCCATCAGCAGATTAAGACAGGGTTTCAGGAAATGAGTTTTATTAGCTCTGGGCAGCACTCAAAACCCATGAAGCACTTCACTATTACAAATCCAATCAAAAGACATCTACAGGACTCTGTCAAACCGAGCTTAAAGGAGGAGACATTTCTGCAAGGCAAGGAACAGTCAGGACATTTTATCACAAGTCATCATCCGGTTTTGAAGAATTTGACAAGCATGAAAAGAGATCAGCTACAATGTGTCACCTGCAAAAGAGAAAGGGTAAAATAGTGGACAGAGTTAAGCTTTGGCAATGGCTCCATTACAAAAGGTCAAATGCACCCCATCAAATCAAGTGATGACTGTGTATCAAAGAACCTTGTTTTTTAAGGCAGCATTTCAAATCTTTCTGAAACCAGGGGTCCTACAGGGCAGTCTACAGGTTCGTCAAGCACAAGAATGATTTGGCCTATTTTCAGTTTCTGGAGAAAGATTTTAAAACATGTTGACAAAACTAGCCCTGTCCTTCAAAGAACAAAGCAGTTTGCAGATATGTCTCTTGACAGTGTTAGAGTAGGTTATATAAGGAATAGAACTTGCATTATTGACACAAGGGAAAAGATGGTCGAAAGGTTATCAAAATGAAAGTTCAATATTTCTAAAGGAGGTATTTTCCCCATGAAACAATTCGAAACACCCTGCTGTTTCATTTTCTATAAAGAAAAATTGGAAAGAAATAACACTGTTTGAAAAAGAGGCCTCGCTGTGTTAAAAGACCAACTGAGTTATTTTGGCATGACAAGAAAAAGATGAAGTAACCGTTGAAAATGTTTGAAATATCATAAGAGTGAAATATGAGGGTGAGAGGTTCATTTTCAAAATTTAAAACAAAGCTCCACGCCTCCCTCAGCATCGAAACAACAAATTTCTGGTCGATTTGCAGAGCTGAACACTGTTTATTGGCCGAGCGATGCGCCTGTCATTCCGCGCGACGCGCCTGGGCGCGAATTTACAAAGGCACCCCGTGTACGCGCGACGCGCCTGTACAGTGGCGCGACGCGCCTGTACACGCCCGACAACCCGACCCGACAGGCCACCCGGGCGGTTTCTCTTGCGCGACGTTCTACCTTTAAAGAGTGCCGCGCAGTTTTGGAGATCTCCAGAGCTGCTCCAAGCTTTCCTCCAAGGTTTCTTCAGCATTTTCAAGAGGTATTTCGAAATTTCATCCACATTTACGAAATTTCCAAATGATAAAAGTCAGTTTTTTGCATGGGCCTATTTGTTGAAAAGCATGTATGGTTGAAGGTCTTCTCCCCAAAGATGGATACTCCGCATTAAAAAGGTCTTGATTATTGTAAAAAAGGGAATCTTTACAGTTTTTTTCTCAAAGTTTTCGGAGCCTTTAAAACCCTGGTACCTCTGCTCTAAATATAAATCTGACTGTATATTCACACCAAGGTTAAATGAGCATGTTTTTGTTTAAAAAGTGACATGCATAGAGAATAGTGAAATTTAGTGGGAGAAGGGGTTATTGGCAAGAAGAAACTTATAGGTTAAAGCTGCAGAGGAGGATTTTGTCATAGAGACAGGGCTTAGGTCTGTCAGGTGGAACAAAAATTTTCTCCTCCAAAAGCTAGGGTTACATGTATAAGGGGCCCTTGACTGTTTTGAAAAAGAAAACTCACATAAGCTTCTGCCCAAAAGCTCTGTGGTCTTTAAAAAGATCTGTCATCTTGGCTCAGGATTAGGCCAAGTGACTTTTTAATTGCATAAGGGTTGATTTCACATATGCAAGATCAGTGGAAAGTTGGCACACTTATACAGGGCAGAGTTGTTAATGACTGAAAGTCTCCTTGAGCAAGGAGTAAGGTGTATTGGTTGACATCTAAGGCTTCAAGAACAGGGTGATTTTATGCACTTTCTCACAGAAAACTCTTTCTAGCAGACTGCCCCTCCTGTTCACTGTATTATTTCCTACTGTGAATTTGTTGACAGAGATTTTCCAAAGATGAACAGGACACTTTCTAAAGGGCAAGTTTTTGATGGGAATTTAATATTGGAGAACAGAGATATTCTAAGGGTGAGTAGGGCCACTTTCTGAAGAGCAGGGTTTTAATATTTGAGTTTTATCTTAGAGACACAAATACAAGTGTTGATTGGCCTCTAACAAACTCACAAGAAGAATGATTTCTTAAACACTGTATACAGGAAATCCACATAGCAGATTGTCTCATCTTTACATATGGTACCCTATTGAGAATTTTGCCTGGCTGAGGTACATCCAAAGGTGAAGGGCTGGTTTTAAGGAGAGCAGAGGTTGTCTATTCAAAGAAACATTGTTGCAATCTATACTAACCACATTGTTTATCTGTCCAAACAGCATATTGCCACAGTTTCAATCCAGAAGGGCATTTTACATACAGTGAAGGCAGTTTGCCTCTTCCAAAGCTTGTTCAGGTCAGAATGCCTCCAAGGCAAGACCACAGGAGCGGTCCACATAAGAGATATGAGCCTATCTCCACAGAAGAAATCAATGCTCACCCATCTGTGCTTTTCAATTTCCATGAAGTAGGCTGTCTTGATTTCTGCCAAAAGATAGCAGAAGTCAAGAGTTTTTCGCCATTAACACACTTGTGCGCTCTGAGATTCAAAGAAAAACACTTCCAAGTGGCGGGTCTTGATTTCAAAATTTCTCCAAGGTATGTGTCCAAGGCTACCAAGATCCCGTATCATGGCGAAAAGTGGTTTAAACAAGCTCATCTTGACTTAAAGGATTATAAACCTTTCATCAAGCCTGAACATAGGGAAACTATCACTGCTATTTTCCCTTTTTCCTATCTTCTTGATAGCTATGCTCCACTGATGAAAGCCATAATGAGATATTTCACTTGTGAAGGGAGGTTTAATCGAATTTATGCCTACCATGTCTGCTTGTTGATGCATTTTACCAGAAGCAGGCAACTAAACCTTCCTTACTTTTTGTCCAAGAGCATAGAGAAAATGGCATCTACTGTCCAAAAGAAGGCTCCACCTCAGCAAATCCCTTCTCTCTTTCATCATTCCTTGATCAAGATTATCTTCTTACACAAGCTAGAGAAGAAAGGGGTTTCATGGGATTTATTCATCAGCCATTCAGATTTTGCCACTGTCCCTCCTGTTCATGTGTCTCCTACTCAGCCTGTCCATCGCCCAGTGCCTTTGTCTAGTAGGCCTACACCTAGAAGACTCAGAATGACTACTGGGCAGCCAAGTCAACAGGGAGAAGGAGAAGGCAGTGAACAGCAGCAAGAAGGAGAAGGCAGTGAACAGCAGCAGATACAGGATGAGGGACAGCAGCAGATGGATGTTGAGGGACAGCAGCAGTTGGATATTGAGGGACAGCAGCAAATGGAAAGTGAAGGACAGCAGGTCCAAGATGAACAGCAACAGGTACACATTGATGAACAGCAGTTAGATGATGAGGAACAGCAGCAAGTGCAAGATGAAGAACAGCAAGTTGGGCAGGAAATTGAAACACCTCTTGAGCCACAAATTGGACAAGACATTGATGAAGAACAACAAGCTAAGGCTGCCACCTTAACAGTGACAAAGAATGTTCCTAGCAAGAGGAAATTGCCCAAAAGGACACCTTCTAGCATGCCAAGGAGGAAAAGCGCCAGATTGGCTTTCAAAGGCAAAAGTAAAGTTGGAGAAAGTACAAAGCATGGAGGTGAATTAGCTATTATCCCTATCCAAAGCGATGATAGTGACAATGAGGCCCGCCTTCTTGAAAATCTCTTAATCCACAAGGAAGAGCAAATTGAGGTATTGGAGCAAGATCTTCAAAGGGCAAGGAATTTCAATCATTTCTTGGAGATTGAAAACAAACAAATGAATGTGCACACAGTTGTTCATGAGGCACGGGCGATTAAGTATAAGAAAGAGGCAGAAAAGGCGCAAGCAAGAATTGAAGAGCTCATTGGTGAGTTTGATGATGAAGAGGAGGAAGACCAGCCTAGGCGGAAGAGACCTAGGACCATCGGGCTTAGAAGAGCCTTGGAAAAGCAGAGAGCAGAAGAGCAAGCCCAGCTCCAAGCCTTTCCTCTCACTGCACTCCTTGAGCAGGAAATTGAGGAAAACAAAGAGGCTTGGCTTGAAAGAGATAACAAGAATTTGGAAATGAAGCTTGAAAGGGCGAATAGAGATTTAGAGCTGTAGAGGAAGAGGACACACCACTTCCAAAAGCTGAATCAGTTTGCCCGGCGCAAACTAAAGGTAGCACAAGAGAAATTGAAGAAGTTGAAGGGGAAGCGCCTAGCACGGAAGGAAGGGAAAAGCATATCAGCCCTTGATATTTTGGCCTCATCTTCGGATCATGTTGCTATGGACCCTTGAGGGTCATGCATGCCAATTTTGGGCCTTTTTCGACAACTTTTTGTTTTTTGGCATTTTTTGGGTTTTTGGTTGAAAACTCATAATTTCGCCATTTCAGTTTGAGGAATTGTCAAGGGAGGAGGATGACACCGATAGATGCCATAATTCTATGAGCAGGTCTCCAGCGATTTTCAGGGCATTTGGAGATCATTCGCCCCCTCAAATTGGCGAAAAACACCCTCTTTTTGCACATTCTGCCCGCCATATCAGCAGTCTGCTATTTCCTGGCTTTTTACACATAGGTACAGTTTTGGATGACTTCCGGGCCTCGGATTGAGATGGTTTCAGTTGTGCCTGAAAGTAGACATAGATAGCTTTCCAGCAAGCCCTCATGAGCCCCATTTTGACATCAGGAAGGTTGCCAATTGCATCCAGCAATTCAGGGGACCTTTTTCAGGCATAAATATGAAGTATTTTTGTAATTTTTGAACCTCAAAAATCTGCTTTTCCCAAATGTGCGTTAAGCTATTTTTATCCTTGGGAAATGATGTAAAGTCAATATAATTTCCGTTTTTAGCAGTTTTTTAGATATTTTGTGGGATATTTTGTGCCTTGGGCTTTGCAAAGCCTCAAGGACAAGTTTAGATATTTTGACTTGGCCAATGGGATAGCTAGTTGCTCCATGAGGTTTTCCTCCCTCAAGCCTATTTATTCCATGGGTTTCATTGTAAATCAGAGGCTGAACTTGAGAGAAGAATTAATACATTGGTCATATGAGCTTTGATGAATACACTTGTGTTATGATTTTTGGACTTCCTCTTGGATGCTTTTGAGGAGTGATGAAGGATTGGTGATGGATTCCATGACATGGTAGAATGGTATAGTTTTTCTTGCTATGTTTTTGTCTTCTAGTTTTCATTCATAATCCATGCTTCTTGCTGCTATAGATTAGTAGAGATTAGTTTTGAGATATGCCCATGGAGGCACCTCAAAATTACTGAATCTTCATAGCTTGATGTTTTCTTCTTCCTTTGTTATGCTAAAGAATTCTTAACTGCTCTTTAGTAACCTAAGGATAATGTTTGCTAGTTTTATTTACAAGTTCTATGTATGTTGAGTAGGATGTATGGTGTGCCCTGCCTACCTATAAGATGTCCATAGTTCTGTCCATAAAACTTTCTCTTTGACTGATTTTTTGATCATCTTGTTGAACCAAGGAGGCCTAGTCCTGATCTAGCCCTTTGCCTAAGACTATGAAATCTTGTTTGTCAAAGTGCCCAATGACTTAGAGACTATGTTTAGGCGTTCCGGCGTAGTTTATGAGTTGTTAGTTTGTCTCATGTGTTTTCCCCAAAGTCTGATAGCCATTTCCCGAAGTTAGAGGGTCTTATATCTCTATGTATGGCTGGAATGTTTGATTTTTATGTATTAATTAGCTCATAGTTACATTTAACATGATTAATGGCTTGCTATAAAATTTTTATGTCTGCTATCAACTAGTTACACTTGAAATCCCTTTGTCTTTCACCAACTTGTTGTCCATTTAACCCATTTTTCCCAAAGATCCCTTCTACCGTGAATCAAATCGGCCCTATAGCAGCCTTACATCATTACCTCATAGCTTCCTTGACCTGTTTGACCCCATAGCCCAATTTATCTACATCTTGTTATCCAGTTTATGTATTTGATCAGTTTTGTCCCTCACAAACTTAAAAAATCAAAAAACTAAAAACATACTTCATAACTAGCCTAATATCAGAATACCATAAGCAAACACACCGATATCTTTCGCATATAATAGAGAGAGCCCTCTCTGAGTCCAGGAAGGCTAGGTCCTTGGGCTCCAAAGCTTGGTTTGATGTTACATCGTCATTTGGCTCGCCAATCGGCCAAATCACGGGACCCTAACATAATGGCGATCACGGTGGGACTCTGAGTAACAAAAGCTTAGATTCCCTAGACCTTAAGAGACCTTAAAGAATACTATCTGATTGACTTATCCCACTACTCACTAACATAGTGACACTCACAGTAGGACCTTCTGAGTTAGTGACAATCTAAGTACACCTTAGTAACTCTTGAAGTCTCAATCAAGCTTAGTAAATTTAGATATTGTCTAAAGAGTAGAAAATAGCTCCTTCACCATCTTAGCAAAATGATGAGTCAGTTATAGAAAACTCTTCCAAACCTTGTAGGCACATAAAACTCAAAAAACCCCAAAACACTCCCTTAGATTGGTTTTTGTCAATATTGGTGGTGGACCATACAAGTATACCTCAAAACAACTGACAATCCACCTGGCGACTCCACTAACTTCTAGTAAGCCTTACTATTTTTCAAAACTCTAGGCTACTATCCAATAGACCTATCCCATCGCTCACTAACATAGAGGGAGATGGTGGGACACTGAGTACATGATAGTTTGGCAAACTCTTATAGAATTTTTGGTCCTTTTAGGTACCATAAACAAGCAAGCAGCCCATAGACCCATTTTTTAGAGTAAACTCTTTTTTGTTCTCATCACCCTAGCAAAGTGTTGAAGCAAGTCTAGGATACTTTAAACCATAGGCTGCACATAAACTCAGAAAATCCAAAAACATTCCCAGATTAGTTACTGGTGGTGGACCATAGCTATCTTCACAAAAACAACCCATTTCCACCTGGCGACTCCACTAATCCATCCCTTTTATTTTTTACCATCCTTCACCTTAGTAAAGCTTTAGAAAAACCACTCATCCAGAACACTCACCAATACCATTCTCTCTAAACTCTGGATCTGAAATCTGGCTTCACGAAGAATCAACACCAGATCCCATCCAGACCCAAATCCCCCTATCATAGTAGATGACCCGGAGAAGATTCTGTGGCAAGCTTCCGAAACTGACCATCTAGCTACTGGTAGATCCATCCGTAGAACAAGATCTGTACCTAAACATCGCACTATCCTACTAGATTCACCTTTTGAATTAGAGTCATCACAAACTCTTCCCAGAAGCAAATCATATAGTAAGATAAAATTTGACGATCTTGAACCCCTAGACCCACCACAGAGTACTATTAGAGAAGCTTCACCCACCACTCCTCCTGATTTCCAGCTTCTCTATCAGTTTGGCTCCTATCATCCCAGATCTGCTCAAAACCAGATCACTAGTCCAAGTTCATCCGCCACACCTGGTCAAACCACCACTGTTCAAAACACTTCATTTCAGCCTACTAGTCCTCATCTTGTACATCATCCATTAGCTCCAGTCATGGCAGCCTGGTACGCACCTTTGGTGTTGCCACCACCTTTAGCTCCTCTCCCAAACAAATATCAAGACAAAATCCCACACTTTACTGGAGAAGACACCACCACACCTCAACAGCATATAAGTAGGATGAATGATGCTTATGAATACCTAGAGGTACAAGACGAGACTGTCAGAATGAGAATATTCGCCCAAAGTCTTGGTGGTGAACCCAAAGCATGGTTCAAAAGCTTGGCTCCAAACAGTATCCATGATATCCCAGAACTACATCAAGTTTTCAGAAATAGGTGGGAAATCCGAAGAAACCCCATTCAAATCCTGTCAGAATATAACAATCTTAAACGGGAAAATGGGGAAAGTGTCCAAGCTTACTGTACTAGGTTCAACAGTGTATATAACTCCCTTCCACCTCATTTTAAACCTCCACTTGGTTTAGCTTTGGAAAAATTTCCTGAGGGTTTTGATCCGGACATGACATATCATTTAAGAGACAAAAAATTTCCTGAGGGTTTTGATCTGGACATGACATATCATCTGAGAGACAAAGATCCCCCTACCTTGGAGGAAATGCAACAAATAGCTATAAAAGCAGATGCCAACTTAGCTGAAAAAAGAGCTAGAACTAGATTAGAAAGAAAGGTCACATATAGAGATGAGGTTTCTACTTCATCACCTTCCCTAGATCCCAGACTAGATGACTTAGTCAAATCCATGGCTAAAATGTGGGAAAAGATCAATGAAAAAGCTCCTGTTAGGGACAACCAGCCAAACCCTCCAATCAGAAACCGAAACCAAAACTTTAGGAGGGAGCAACCCCAAAATAGACCAAGGGATAATGACCAACAGATCAGGCCACCATTCAATGAAAACTATGTGGAAGAAGATGATAGGGACTCAGAACCTCTTGATGATCATCATTTAAACCTCATAGGGTCTGACAATGAGAGTGAGGTGTACCTCACCAAAGAAGAACAAGCGTTCTTTTCTCCTGATCAAGATGAGACCAATTATGAAGATCCCGATGACCCTGCCATAGAGTTTCAAAATGCTATTGTAGAAGCCCACAGGCAATATGACCTTAGAAGCAAAAGAAACCAAGATAATGTCAAGAAAGGTAACTCTGATACTGCTAAAACTCCAGATACCATCCTCAAGAAAGCATCAAGCAGTGACAAAATCAAGGTTGAGAAGACTGACCAAAGCAAAGCTAAAGTTATCCAAACTAGTCCTCTCTCAGATACTCCTAGTACTTCTACAAAAGTCACCGAAACAACTATGGCAAACAAAATTCCAAAACAAGGTCAACAAACTCAGAACATAGAGAAGGTCATGGCTGAAAAAACTGAAACAAACATATCTAAACTTCAGCTACCTTTCAGCTTTGAAGGCGAAATCGCCAAGATTAAGATCACCATGCCTCTTACTGAACTCATTGCCCAAAACTCTTATAAATCCCAAGTACTAAAGGTCTTAAATCTAGGGAATGATGCAAACACTGTTAATCTAGCTGATGACACTCCTGAAGTTTTGTTTGGTCCAAAGATAGAGGGAAAATTCCAAGAAGGAAATACTCTTCCATTTTACATTAGCCTAAACATCCACGACCAAATCCTCCACAATGCCATGCTAGACTCCGACGCCTCGCATAATCTTATGCCGAAGGTAGTAATGGAAAGATTAGGCTTAGAAATCACAAGACCATACAAAGACTTGTATTCATTTGATTCAAGTAGAGTCCAATGCCTGGGTTTGATCAAAGACCTTTGTTTTAGTCTGGCCCAAATACCTGCGAAACATCTAATCATGGATATAGTAGTGGCGGACATTCCTCCCAAATACGGGATGCTTCTATCCAGATCTTGGGGAGCCAAACTCCAAGGGAATATCCAACTGGACATGTCATATGCCACCATTCCTGTGTTTGGCCAGACCAGAATAATCTACCGAGAATCACACATGAAATACATGATTAGTAGTCAAGATAGGCCAGACAACATTCCAATGTGTTCCTTGCGTTCCGACCTGAACTCTTTCATTATGCATATTGATGAAAACACGGAGGAAGAGTCATAGGAAACTGATGTAGACTTAGGTCCACCACATCAGCTATCCCTGGTGCCCTATGATGAACTAGACACTCAAAACTACCATGATCATGAGCAGTTGTGTCTTGAGGAAAGTAAGTTTTCCCTTTCTAAAGTAGGATTAGAACAAGAAGCACAAACTCTGATGTACTATCAAGCAAATTGCTCTAGTTTTAGTCAAACACCAGCAGTGACTTGTGGAAACTTCTTCCGGGTGAAGGCTTTAGAAGACCTACACATTATAAACCTGTTTGGAACCTGGGAGCAAGGGAGTTCAATGTTTCTGCCATACCTCAAAGATTTACCATCATGTGACCCTCCTACTGCAAATGAAGCTTTAACTATAACCTCAGCAGCTCAAAATCTTGAGAAAATACCAGATAAATTTCTCATGAGCAAGAATGATAGTTGCAATCCTAGCATATCTGAACTACTGAAATTAGCTCATATTCTGTCTTTTCATGAAGAACTTAGAAAAGCCAAAATCAGAAATCTCATGCAAAATACCAATTTCTACAGAAAAAGAAAGAGAAATTACTGTGTCACTACCTTCCCCTCAAAGAACAATTTTTACAAGAGAAAACACAACAATCTGAAACAAAATGAAATAATCAGGGATAAAACAGCTGGTCATAGAGTCTGCTTTGATTTTAGGAATAAAACTGCATATCCCTATAACAGAGATTATGTTTTTTCTACTCAAGACCATGATTTACCAATTAAAGGTGCTTTTAATCGTGTATGTTTGCAAGATGATGTTTCAGGTCATGGTCATAAGATTCCTTTGCAAAGTAGACAACTTAAAGATTTTTTCAAGTTTGCGGGAAGTAGATCTGATTTCAAGTTCAAAATTGCAAAACCACCCAATGTCAGAAATCTGTTCATGAAAGCCATGTTCCCAGTTTTAAATTTCTGCATCTGTGCATACCTTGATGATGTCATTATCTATTTTAAGAATGACCAAGAATACATACATTACTTGAGGAAAGCATACAGTAAGGAAAGGAGTGGAAATCAGATATTCAGAGAGGTACAAAGGGAAGATACTGGGTTGTTTAGAGATTCTTGCATGAATCCCTATGTCATGTTAGAGAGAGAAAATTTCCCCAATTTTTCTTTTCAGGAGTTGAGTGGGCCAAGGGTGAGAGGAGATCCTTACGAGGATAAGATGCTTAAATTCCGTCATTTCCAAGATTTTTGAGTTTGGGACTCTTGCATTCATTGTACATACCATTGTTTGAAATATTGAAAAGATAGAAATTGGGACACTTGCATTCATTGTACATACCATTGTTTGAAATATTGAAAAGATAGAAAAATCAAAAACAGTAAAAGATAGGAAAGTCAAAAACAGTAAAAAGGGAAAAGAGGGCAAGTGAAGATAGGACAAAGGCCCCATGTTTCAAAAAATAGTCCTTCGGAAAGTGAGCAAGCCTAAATGCCGCTACTAGTACTTCAATGTCTTGTTCAGCTATCTAGCCTAATCATAGCTGAGCATGTTTAAATTTATTTGCTGATAAGTTAGTGAGTGCCAAGATAGTCAACATTGTGTAAGATTGACTTATCACAGAGCTTAGATTAGGGAGAGATTCTCGTTCCACATGCCTAAAACAGAACCAAAGAGAGAAGCGAGGGATGAAAAACACATTGTACATCTTAGCCCCGCTTGTCTAGTTTCCTTTTATTGCAGAATAACATTTGCGTGCAGCTTGTCTTTTATGCCGCAAATGCATGACAAATCAGACTGCCTAATCCTGATTTGATCATTTTTAAATTTCATGTTGCAGATTAGAGAATGAAATCCTATCAAACTGCTTAATCTTGACAGTTGATCTAGCATACGTAGAGTAATGAAGGAGTTCATCAGTTTAATCTGAACTCCCGGCAGATATAAGAGTAGAAATAGATAGGTTCATTTTGCAAAAAGAAAAATATACTTTGTCAAAAGGCTGCTAGTTCAAATGCGCCAAAGAGAAGAAAAAATGTTAGGAAAGATAGTGGGGTAGGTAGAAGTATCATTGATGTTAACCATGCTGTCACTTTTCAGAAATAACATCAAGAGAAGGGTAAATTTTGCGCCAATGGATAAGGCACCGGTCTTCATAAGCCAAAAACCTCCTAAAACTTTTTTTGCCCTTCTACTTTTCAGTCCACCCCTGTCGAAATCAAAACCTCATTGTCACTATCCTATTCAGCTTCAGCCTTATTGGTCTGCCCATCAGCTTTAAAGGGCAAATCCACATCTGTTTCAAAAGTCTCCCCTATGTTAGGAAGTGGTGCTTTAAGACATTTCACCCTTGGCAATCATCAAAAAGCCAAAAAGCCTCCATCTGCTACAGACCAACCATGACTGACCTCCTACTTTGCAAATTAGTTTGACAAATAGCCCTAAGTCGCGCCACTCACACCCCTAGATCTCAGCACTGCATAAAACCCAATCTCAAGCTGACTATTAGGTTTTTCACAGTGTTCTATGGTTTCTACAAAGGCAGGAAATATAATTTCATCTCATAGAGTAAATGCTTGAATTTACAGTTAGAGGAACAACTGCTTCTAAATGTAATTTGAGCCTGAGATATGTCTGTAAAACAGAAAGCTACTCATCCGGACTTTACAGCTCTTTCCAGCATGAAAATCACAGTAAGAAAGGGATACCACTGTCTCAGCAAACTAGTAAATTGTCATGGCCCAGAACCTCCTTCATTTACAAGTAGAGGGTTAGGGCGCCTCCTTCATCCACAAGCAGAGGGCGCTGGCCAGTATTGACTTTGAAGATTGCAAAAGTCCAGGTTTGCCTTTTACTGAACAGTGAAACAATATCTCCAGGTTTTATGAATGTGAGTGATGATCATAACAGGAATAGAGTTTGAAATATGCTAGCTCAAAGGAAAAAGAGTCTGGTCTGATAAAGGAGGTCATCTGAAGCTTTCAAATCATTTGAATTGTTGAACTTTAGAAAGGCATGTCATTGGTAAAAATTCCAATCATAAGCAGCCTGCTTGTCCACCAGATCAAATTGAAGAGGTGCTGACAAAACATGTCATTACATAGGTAAAAGAAAAGCTGTTGGTTTTTCAAAGGACACTGACCTCCATAGTCACAGAGACTATCCTTCAAATAATTTGTCATGAGATGACCAAAACAAATGATGATATTTCAGTCACCCTCAGAGCTGTGCAGGGAGACAGTGTCACTTTGGCTAGGGTTTCTTCTGAAACACAGTGATGATTGCAGGTAGAGATGCTGGTATTGATGTTTTTCAAGTGGTCTACCTTCCATCACATCCAGGGAAAGGCTGTGTCAAACAGATTTGTCAAGCAACCTTCGGATACTTTACCTGATGAAAAGCCTCCTCCATGTATGAGCAGATGGCCAAAGCCATTGCAGGTTGTTGAAAACTGATTGATCTAAGAGACAGTGGAAAGAGACAAAGGAAGAAAGCTAAAAGGTATTTACACCAGGTAAATGATAGTGTTTATGATACAAAAGTATTGGTTTTCCTATTTGAATGAAATGTCTGTCAAACTGTACCTATAGTGGAAAGGAGACAATATTGAATATATGCATGCATTGATACCAAAAAGGAGCAGTTTCTTTAAAGGAAGTGGTTAAACAGTACTCCACTATCACCTGCCCAGAAGTCTAAAGGAGCTCTTTTTGAGTAAAACAGAGAAAATATGGTATGAAGGGATGCAAGCTAGAATATAGCCCTTACAATCCAAAAAGGAACTTGTTTATCACCTGGAAGCAGGAACTGACACCATGTACAAAAAAGAGCTTTTGCCAAAGCCTGCACATCATATAGCCATCAGTAGATTAAGACAGAGTCTCTTGAAATGAGTTTTATTAGCTCTGGGCAGCACTCAAAACCCATGAAGCACTTCACTATTGCAAATCCAATCAACGGACATCTACAAGATTCTATCAAAACCGAGCTTAAAAAGAGGAGGCATTTCTGCAAAGCAGGGGACAGTCAGGACATTTTATTACAAGTCATCATCCAGTTTTGAGGAATTTGGCAAGCTTGAAAAGAGATCAGCTACAATATGACACCTGCAAAGGAGAAGAGGTAAAACAGTGGACAGAGTTAGGCTTTGGCAATGGCTCCATTACAAGAGGTCAAATGCACCAATCAAATCAAGTGATGACTGTGTATCAAAGAACCCTTTTTTTGAGGCAGCATTTCAAATCTTTCTGAAACCAGGGGTCCTACAGGTCAGTCTACAGGTTCATCAAGCACAAGAATGATTTGGCCTATTTTCAGTTTCTGGAGAAAGATTTTAAAACATGTTGACAAAACTAGCCCTGTCCTTCAAAGAACAAAGCAGTTTGCAGATATGTCTCTTGACAGTGTTAGAATAGGTTATATAAGGAATAGCACTAGCATTATTGACACAAGAGCAAAGATGGTCGAAAGGTTATTGAAATAATAAGTTCGATATTACTAAAGGAGGTATTTTCCCCATGAAACAATTCGAAACACCCTGCTGTTTCGTTTTCTATAAAGAAAAACGGGAAAGAAATAACACTGTTTGAAAAAAAGGCCTCGCTGTGTTAAAAGACCAACCGAGTTCTTTTGGCATGACAAGAAAAAGATGAAGGAACCGTTGAAAATGTTTGAAATATCATAAGAGTGAAATAGGAGAGTGAAGGTGTCGTTTTTAAAAAAGGTTCAAACGAAGCTCCGTGCCTCCATAGCACCAAAAACAAGGAAGATCTGGTCGAATTTTCAGAAGTGGCACTGTAAAAAGCCGAGCGACGCGCCTGCCATTCCGCGAGACGCGCCTGGGGGCGAATTTACAAAGGCGCCCCGTGTACGCGCGACGCACCTGTACAGTGGTGCGACGCGCCTGTACATGCCCGACAGCCCGACTCGACAGGCCACCCGGGCGGTTTCTCTTGCGCGACGTTCTATCATTGAAGAGTGCCGCGCAGGTTTAAAAGTCTCCGGTGCTACTCAAGCTTTCCTCCAAAGGATTTCCCCTCAAATTCAAGAGGTATTTCAACTCCGACCTTGAAAATCTCGAACACTAAAGTTAAACTATGTATGCCTTGGTTTGAAACCATGCTGGAGTGATAGATGTATTGTTGAAGAGGCCTATAGAGGAAAAAGTGTGTTGAAACCACTTCAAAACTTTCACACCCCAGCATACAAAAACTTTCAAAACCTTGTCACCCTAGCTAAAAAAAGGGAAGAACAGTGTTTGCTGTGTGAGGTTTTGAAATGTAAAGCTGTAGTAAAAAGTTGAATGTGTTATTTAAGGCACCTGAGGGAAGAGACTGTGATTAAGATAAGGGTTTGTGTTTCACCTTGTATTTAATCAAAGACAAAGGTGTGTCATTTCTTTAAAATACCATTGGGCAAAGTTACCCTACTCAGCCACCAGACAGCTGTTCAACTGTATTTTCTGTGACTATTTTTCTGCTCTTTAACAACTCACTGCCAAGTGGATTTTCAGAAGTCATAAAAGCTTTCTTCCACAGATGACTGATATTCCATTTTGAAAAGGCCTTGATCATTTTGAAAAAGGGAAACCCTTACAGCCTTTGCTCAAGCTTTGGAGCTTTTAAAACCCTGTTACCTCCGCTTTGAAATATGAGTTTGACAGTATGTTCACAACAAGGTTAACTTTAAAATGAGCATGTTTTTGTTTAAGTAAAATGACATACACAGAGAACAGTGAAGTTTAGTGGGAGAAAGGGTTCTTGGTCAAGCAGAAGTGTATAGGTTGAAGCTCCGGAGGAAGCTTGTTCACATTACTCATAAAAAGACAGTATTCAATGTATTGTTAAGTTGGCTACTTTGTATTGCTCAAAGCTTATTGACAAAGTTGCCATCCATCCAAGCAGAGGTTTTTATAACATAACCAGAGGGTTACATTCGTAAGGCACCATTGATTGCTTTGAAGGGATAAAACTCACATAACCTCTGCCTAAAAACTTGGAAGCCTTCAAACTCTGTCATCTTTGCTCAGGATTGTTAAAGTGACTTTTTAATTGCATAAGGGCTGATTTCACATATGCAAGATCAGTGGAAAGTTGGCACACTTATACAGGGCAGAGTTGTTAATGACTGAAAGTCTCCTTGAGCAAGGAGTAAGGTGTATTGGTTGACATCTAAGGCTTCAAGAACAGGGTGATTTTAGCACTTTCTCACAGCAAACTCTTTCTAGCAGACTGCCCCTCTTGTTCACTGTATTATTTCCTACTGTAAATTTTTTGAAAGAGATTTTCCAAAGATGAACAGGACACTTTCTGAAGGGCAGGTTTTTGATGGGAATTTAATATTGGAGACAGAGATATAAATGTGGTGGTTGATCTCTTAAATTCACAAGTAAAGGGTGTTTTTCATAAAACACTGTGCACTGATATTTCACCTAACCTAAGTCTCCTTTTTCTTTCACTGTATGGTCTCTTCTATAGAAATCTGTTGATAGAGATATTCTAAGGGTGAGTAGGGCCACTTTCTGAAGAGCAGGGTTTTAATATTTGAGTTTTGTCTTGGAGACACAAATACAAGTGTTGATTGGCATCTAACAAACTCACAAGAAGAATGATTTCTTAAACACTGTATACAGGAAATCTACACAGCAGTTTGTCTCATCTTTACATATGGTACCCTATTGAGAATTTTGCCTGGCTGAGGTACATTCAAAGGTGAAGGGCTGGTTTTAAGGAGAGCAGAGGTTGTTTATTCAAAGAAACATTGTTGCAATCTATCCTAACCACATTGTTTATCTGTCCAAACAACATATTGCCACAGTTTCAATCCAGAAGGGCATTTTACATACAGTGAAGGCAGTTTGCCACTTCCAAAGCTTGTTCAGGTCAGAATGCCTCCAAGGCAAGACCACAGGAGCGGTCCACATAAGAGATATGAGCCTATCTCCACAGAAGAAATCAATGCTCACCCATCTGTGCTTTTCAATTTCCATGAAGTAGGCTGTCTTGATTTCTGCCAGAAGATAGAAGAAGTCAAGAGTTTTTCGCCATTAACGCACTTGTGCGCTCTGAGATTCAAAGAAAAACACTTCCAATTGGCGGGTCTTGATTTCAAAATTTATCCAAGGTATGTGTCCAAGGCTACCAAGATCCCGTATCATGGCGAAAAGTGGTTTAAACAAGCTCATCTTGACTTAGAGGATTATAAACCTTTCATCAAGCCTGAACATAGGGAAACTATCACTGCTATTTTCCCTTTTTCCTATCTTCTTGACAGCTATGCTCCACTGATGAAAGCCATAATGAGATATTTCACTTGTGAAGGGAGATTTAATCGAATTTATGCCTACCATGTCTGCTTGTTGATGCATTTTACCAGAAGCAGGCAACTAAACCTTCCTTACTTTTTGTCCAAGAGCATAGAGAAAATGGCATCTACTGTCCAAAAGAAGACTCCACCTCAGCAAATCCCTTCTCTCTTTCATCATTCCTTGATCAAGATTATCTTCTTACACCAGCTAGAGAAGAAAGGGGTTTCATGGGATTTATTCATCAGCCATTCAGATTTTGCCACTGTCCCTCATGTTCATGTGTCTCCTACTCAGCCTGTCCATCGCCCAGTGCCTTTGTCTAGTAGGCCTACACCTAGAAGACTCAGGATGACTACTGGGCAGTCAAGTCAACAGGGAGAAGGAGAGGGCAGTGAACAACAGGGAGAAGGAGAAGGCAGTGAAAAGCAGCAGTTGGATGTTGAGGGATAGCAGCAGTTGGATATTGAGGGACAGCAGTAGATACAGGATGAGGGACAACAGCAGTTGGATATTGAGGGACAGCAGCAGATACAGGATGAGGGACAGCAGCAGACAGCAGTTGAGGAGCAGCAAGTTGGGCAGGAAATTGAAACACCTTTTGAGCCACAAACTGGACAAGATATTGAGGAAGAACAACAAGCTAAAGCTGCCACCTTAACAGTGACAAAGATTGTTCCTAGCAAGAGGAAATTTCCCAAAAAGACACCTTCTAGTATGCCAAGGAGGAAAAGCGCCAGATTGGCTTTCAAAGGCAAAAGCATAGTTGGAGAAAGTGCCAAGCATGGAGGTGAATTAGCTGTCATCCCTATCCCAAGCGATGACAGTGATAATGAGGCCCGCATCCTTGAAAACCTCCTCATTCACAAAGAGGGGAAAATTGAGGTATTACAGGAAGACCTTCAAAGGGCGAGGAATTTCAACCACTTCTTGGAGGTTGAAAACAAACGGATGAAGTTTCATGCAGCTATTCATGAGGCAAGGGCAATCAAGTATAAGAAAGAGGCAGAAAAGGCACAAACAAGAATTGAAGAGCTCATTGGTGAGTTTGATGATGAAGAGGAGGAAGACCAGCCTAGGCGGAAGAGGCCTAGGACCATCGGGCTTAGAAGAGCCTTGGAAAAGCAGAGAGCAGAAGAACAAGCCCATTTCCAAGCCTTTCCTCTCACTGCCCTCCTTGAGCAGGAAATTGAGGAAAACAAAGAAGCATGGCTTGAGAGAGCTAACCAGCATTTGGAAATGAAGCTTGAGAGGGCGAACAGGGATCTTGAGCTGCAGAGGAAGAGGACACACCACTTCCAAAAGCTGAATCAGTTTGCCCGGCGCAAACTAAAGGCAGCACAAGAGAAGCTGAAGAAGGTAAAGGGGAAGCGCCTAGCACGGAAGGAAGGGAAAAGCATATCAGCCCTTGATATTTTGGCCTCAGCTTCGGAGCATGTTGCTATGGACCCTTGAGGGTCATGCATGCCAATTTTGGGCCTTGTTCGACAACTTTTTGTTTTTTGGCATTTTTTGGGTTTTTGGCCGAAAACTCATAATTTCGCCATTACAGTTTGATGAGTTGTCAAGGGAGGAGGATGATACCGATGGATGCCATAATTCCATGAGCAGGTCTCCAGCGATTTTCAGGGCATTTGGAGATCATTTGCCCCCTCAAATTGGCGAAAAATACCCTATTTTTGCACATTCTGCCCGCCATATCAGCAGTCTGCTATTTTCTGGGTTTTTACACACAGGTACAGTTTTGGATGACTTCCAGGCCTCAGATTGAGATGGTTTCAGTTGCGCCGGAAAGTAGACACAGAGAGCTTTCCAGCAAGCCCTCATGAGCCTCATTTCGACATCGGGAAGGCTGCCAATTGCATCCAGCAAGTCAGGGGACCTTTTTCAGGCATAAATATGAAGTATTTTTGTAATTTTTGAACTCCAAAAATCTGCTTTTCCCAAATGTGCGTTAAGCTATTTTTATCATTGGGAAATCATGTAAAGTCAATATAATTTCTGTTTTTAGCAGTTTTTTAGATATTTTATGGGATATTTTGTGCCTTGGGCTTTGCAAAGCCTCGAGGACAAGTTTAGAATATTTTGACTTGGCCAATGATAGCTAGTTGCTCCATGAGGTTTTCTCAGAGCCTATTTATTCCATGGGTTTCACGGTAAACTCGAGAGCTGAACTTGAGAGAAGAATTATTGTACATTGGTCATATGAGCTTTGATGAATACACCTGTGTTATGATTTTTGGACGCCTCTTGGATGCTTTTGAGGAGTGATGAAGGATTGGTGATGGATTCCACAGACACGGTAGAATGGCATAGTTTTTTCTTGTTATGCTTTGCCTTCTAGTTTTCATCCATGGTACATGCGTTTTCTTGCTCGCTATAGATCAGTAGGAGATTAGTTTTGAGACATATGCATCATGGAGGCACTCCCAAAATTCCCCGAATCTTCATAGCTTGATTTTTTCTTCTTTCCGATGCTAGTGCTAAAGAATTCTTAAACTCGCTCTCTAGTGACCTAAGTAGAATGTTTGCCAGTTTTATTTACAAGCTCTAGGCCATGTTGAGCAGGATGTATGGTGTGCACACGCACTACCTAAAAGTCATGTCCATAGTTCTCGCTCCATAAAACTTCTCTTTGAATGATCAGTTGATCATCTTGTTGAACCAAGGAGGCCTAGGCGATCCAGCCCTTTTGCCTAAAACTATGAAATCTTGTTTGACAAAGTGCCCAATGGCATAGAGAAGACTCTGTTTAGGCGTTCTAGCGTAGTTTATGAGTTGTTAGTTTGTCTCATGTGTTTTCCCCCAAAGTCCGATAGCCAAAAAGCTGCTATTTCGAAGTTAGGAGGGTCTTATACCTCTATGTATGGAAACTGGAATGTTTGATTTCTATGTATTAATTTAGCTCACAGTTACATTTAACACAGATTGTGGCTTTGCTATTTAAAATGTTTATGCTCTACTATAAAACTAGTTACACTTAAAATCCCTTGTCTTTCACCAACTTGTTGTCCATTTAATCCATTTTTCCCAAAGATCCCTTCTCACCGTGAATCAAATCGTGCCCTAGCCAAAGGAGATTTCTTTTACATCAGACCACTCTCATGAGCTTCCTTGGACTCGTTTGACCCCATAGCCCATTTATCTACATCTTATTATCCAGTTTTTATGTATTTGGATCGCCTTTATCCCCTCACAAACTTAAAAACTAAAACCAAAAACACACTTCATAACTAGCCTAATATCGTAATACCCTAAGAAAACACAATTTCGATATCTTTTTGCATATAATAAGAGACAGCCCCCTCGAGTCCGGAAGGCCAGGGTCCTCGGCCTGCAAAGCTTGGCTTTTATGTTACATGTCGTCATTTGTGGCTCGCGTCGGCTAACCACGGGACCCTAACAGGTTCCATGCTTTAAACATACTATGACCATTACGTATTTGCTCCACAGGTTGAACTTCGTCATCGACACACTAGCGTGCATTTGTAAGCACTATAGTGATTATAACATGCTATTATAGGTTTGTTGATTTGTCATAAGAACGGGAGACCATCAGTGACCATCTGCTTAATCGATCCGCGGTGTATACGTAAGATATTGGTGACAGCGCACCATCTCTATTGACCATACACGTGTCTGGCAAATACATAGCCATCAGCGCAAAGGAAAACTTCCTTATCCTTGACTCCTTATACCGCGAGGAAGTTTCGTTCTATATGCCGAAAAGGGCTAGGCGTTCTAGTAGCAGTTGGTTTTGTGTTCTTGCATACAGGGAATATAAATGGAAAAAACAAAAAATACCCGACCTCCTCCGACAACGTCGTCGCTTTGCATTGTTTAAAACATGGCAATAGATATTCATATATCGCACCACAAGTGTCATAACATTACCACTACGTGACTGTCATAATATCCCGCTCCATGTTAGCAACGTTGAAAAGTTGATCGTTATGTATTTGTACAAACATTTACGTTGGGCTCCATGCAACGTAAACACGCCTTTCTGCGCCATGTTCCCAACGCAAAGTTGACCGCTGTACGTGTATATTGCTTCAAACATACACCGTGAATTGAAAATGCCATCGAACCCTTTTTGCTTGAATATCTTAATGCCGATGAGGTTTGTATTATTTTGCTGGCCACTCAATAAAACTCGCCATCAAAACCTTTTGCGCTCACTTGTATAGTTCTGATTAATGTCTTAGTTATGAAGTTGGATCGCGGCATGTGTATATGTGCTCTCAAACATTTATCATAAGTCGAAAACCTACTATCAAACATTTGCGCCCATGCAACATGTCATGCACTCCGCCCCATGTTTTACATAAGCTTTGATCACTATATCTGCCATGGAAATATTAAGCCCTTACTTGTAATGTTTTCATATAGTCTCAATCCACCATCTCATATGGTTTTGAAACCATAAGGTCCTTTATCTCTTTTGCGCCCGCTCCACGTTTTACAAATAAACCTTGACCATTAGATATTCGTTCAACACGTTTTAACATAGATCAAAACTGCCCCATAGAATTATTTGAGCCCAATGGTCATGAGTTTTCATATGATTGTGATCCGCCATATTATATGGTTTGCAAACTAAATTGTGTTGCGCTTTGGCATTAAACATACAACATCACCTTGGTCCATTGAGTGCGTGCCTTTTATAATGTTATCTCTTAGTTTTGCTCCAAGATATCTTATGGTTTTGAAACCATATGCTTTCGAGCCTTGTTTTAATTTGATCACTTGCTTTATCTCATAATACGAAGGCTTATTGTTTTGAAAGATCGAGAGTCGAAAAATGCTACTCAAGCCACATGATAGCCCTGTTAATATTGAGTCTTTCTGCTTTGTAGCTCTAGAGACTATTTGCGTATGCATCAATGTGCCTGTCTGCCAAAAGGTGCATGCATTTAAATATCACCTCTTAGGTTCAATTTGAAGTTCTCCATCTCTTATGGTCCCGCATAGACAAACTTTATGGATATGAAAGAGCAAGGAGACTAGGGTTTTAATGCCATTTCCTTGCTTCATGTTGTACTCCTTGCAGCATAAATAATTTCACACCATGTAGCTTAGGATTCATAAATGTTGCTTTTGAAATATGCGCTCACATATTTGAAAACTCTGCCTTGGGCTTGCCACACCAACATGTGTGCTTTCGCATTGCTACCTGGCACGGGAACGCCTTGAATGAGATGGTCATTATCTAGATAAAACTTCTGAGTCCGCTTTGTTCACCGGGCTTTACTAGACTCATCGAAGTGCCGAAATACGTTTCTTTGCGTGCGCCCATCGACATTGAGATGGTATTTTGCAGGATCTGGAAATTTCCAATGGAGCGCTTTAAGCATCTGGTGCGCCCTAGTGAAGAAATCTTTTTGCATTAGTGACATAGAAGGTTATCTCCGATCACCATGTATCACACTATCCTCCTTTTAACAGTACTAATCACTTGCTCCTGATCCTCCCCTATTCTGCAACTTTGGCCTCGTCATTGAGCCCCATTTTATAACCCTTGATGTTGTGACATGACTGAGGAGTTTGTCACCCGTGGGGTCGACCTGCGTGGAACATTACGACATCATAATTATTCTTTGATAATGGTGACCACAGATAAAACATATGAAACTAACAAGTTTAAGAGAAGTATTCGAACAACATGCTTAATGACCTACATCGGGAAGGCTTTTATTCATCAATACACAAAAGGTTTCCATTGAAACGTATGTATGGCAATCTCATTACATATGGCGCGACTGCGGTAAGAATGTTCGAGCGTACGCTAGATGATCCTTCCCACATATGGCGTGATTGCAACAATGACATCTGATCATGAAGGCGAGACAACTCATGAGGGGTTGGGGATAGGTCGATGGGATGTAGTTGATTGCAAGTCAGGTGAAAGACTTCAACGCCTAAGCGAGTAGAGGGGGGAACCCGAAATTTTAAATATACCCAAAATTTTTGGTGGTGTTGTAGTGGCTACAACACAAGGGTAAAGATCCAATAGAGCATGTGCTAGTTGCCTCTCCTAGGCAAGGGGCCATGCTTTTTTCTCCAAAAGT
This sequence comes from Pinus albicaulis, assembly GCA_034641835.2. Taxonomy (NCBI): domain Eukaryota; kingdom Viridiplantae; phylum Streptophyta; class Pinopsida; order Pinales; family Pinaceae; genus Pinus; species Pinus albicaulis. Next base: position 161,006 of record JAXQQM020082601.1, on the reverse strand, counting down.
GGCCAAGCCCCAGACATCAAGGAAAAGGGTGCCTCAAACTATAACTCCAAATGTTACTAGGGCCCTCTGAAGTAAGGGGAAATTTCCCAAGCAGCCCATTTTTGAATTACCCAAGAGGAGGAAGACCAAGAAGGCCACCCAGAGAAAGGGAAAGGAGAAAGAAGAAAGCAGCCATGAGAAGGAGAGAGACTTTGACATAATTCAAATCCAAAGTGATGATAGTGAAAATGAGGCCCAAATCCTAGAGACTCTCTTGATCAATAGAGAAAAAAAAATTGATGCTTTGAAGACATATCTAGAGAGGTCTAGAAACTTCAATCACTTCTTGCAAACACAAAATAAACAGATGAGTGTCCACATGGCTGTATATGAGACACGAGCCATCAAATATAAAAAAGAGGCCTCCAAGGTGCAAGTTAAGTTGGAAGAACTCATGGGCGAGTTCAATGATAGCAAAGATGAGGATCATCCAAGAATAAAGAGGCCAAAGACCATGGGACTCAGAAGAGCCCTTGAGAAACAAAAAGAGGAAGAAGCTACCCTTTTCCAATCTTTTCCTCTCACTACTTTGTTCACCGAAGAGATAGAGAACAACCGAGAAGCATGGCTGGAGAGGGTGAATGATCACTTGGAAAAGAAGTTGGACAAGGCCAATAGAAATTTGGACCTTCAAAGGAGGATGACCGGGCACTATAAGAAGCTCAATCAGTTCGCCTGGCAGAAATTGAAGGCCACACAGGAAAAACTCAAGGAAACTCAAAGGAGGCGCCCGGCACCAAAAATGAAGAAAGACATGTCAAAGCTCAAAATTTTGGGCTCATTTTCTCAGCATGTTTTTGAAAACCCTTGAGGGTCATGCTCACCAAATTTGGGTGAACTTCAACAAGTTTTGGTTTTTTGTCATTTTTGGGTTTTTGACTAAAAATCATGGGCATCGCCATTTTTGTTTGGGAGATCCTCAAAGGATGAAAATGGTATCATTGGATACCATAATTTTAGGGGCATATACTCAGAAATTTTTATATCAATTGAAGATTACTTTCTCCCCCAAAATGGCGAAAAACACTCTATTTTTCCACACTCTGCCCCGTTTATCAGCAAAGTCTATTTTTTGGGTTTTAACACACAGGCCAGTTTTTGACAGACTTTCAGTGATTAGTTTGGGAAGAACTAAGCATTTTCAGAAAAAATACATTCATATATTTCGAACGAGCCATCATGGGCATCGTTTCGATGTCGAGAAGGCATCCAAATGTTGCCCGCAAGACAGAGGACTTTCGGCTGATATATTTCTTAAGTATTTTTGTGAAAAATGTACTTTTCTAAAGTGACTTTTCCTCATGTGCATTTAGCTATTCTTGGGCATGATTAGTTATGAAAATTCAATATATTTTCCTTTTTTAGCATTTTTTAGATATTTTATTAGATATTTTGTGCCTTGGACTTTGCAAAGCCTCAAGGACAAAATCATATATTTTTGATGGGCCAATGAGATTGCAAGCTGCACTAGGAGGTTTTCCATCATCTTGGCCTATATATTCCAAGAGAATTCATTGTAAACAAGGCTGAAATTGATGAATAGAAGCAATATATGGTTATACAAGCTTGGAAGAAACACTTTTCTCATGCATTGGATAGTTTCTTGAATTTTTTTGGATGATGAAGGAGGTATGTTGTTGGATTCTTTGACTTGGTAAAATGGTATAGTGTCCCTCTCTGTTATGCTTCTTAGTTTTCATTCATATTCCATGCTCTTGCTTGCTAGAAGACAGTAGAGAATAGATTTGAGGCATGCCCTTGGAGGCACCTCAAATTTCCTGTTTCTTTATAGCTTCTATGTTTTCTTCCTTCTTAGTCATATCAAAGAATCCTTGATTGCTCTTTGATAACTGAAGAAATTGTTTGCTTGTTTCATTTATGGTTTTATGAATGCTAAATATGATTCACAATATGCCCTGCTTACTCATGGCTAGTCATAGCTCCACCTCTGAAACCTTTCTTTGATTTTTTGATTGTCATTTGTTGAACCAAGGAGGTCTTGTACTAATCTTGACCTTTGCCTAAAACTATGCAATCATGCTTCAAAGTGCCCAATAGCTTGAAATACTATGCTTAGGTGTTCCCTAATAGTGACTTGAGTTGTTTGTTTTTCTTAAGTGTATTTCCCCAAAGTCTGATAATAATTTCCCAAAGTTAGAGAGTCATATATCTCTATGTATTGCTTGAATGTTTATTTCTATGCATTGATCAATTTATAGTTACATTTCTCATGATTAATGGTTAGCCCTACCATGTTTATGTCAGCTATTGAACTATTTATGTTTGAAATCCTTTGTTATTCACAAATTTAGTGTCCATCCCACTCCATTTTACCCAAAGATCCATTTTACCTCGATCAAATCGTCCCTTCAACAACCTTGCATCACCATTTGAAAGCTTTCTTGGCCTTTTCGACCCCATAGCCCAGTTAATCTGACAATATTTTATCTATCTTATTCTTTGATCATTTCATCCCTCACAAACCTAAAAGAAAAACTAAAAACATATTTCATAACTAGCCTAAAATCAGAAACATAAGAAGCAAACACATAGATATCCCTTACACAAATAGAGAGAGCCCTCTCTAAGTCTAGGAAGTCTAGGTCCTTAGGCTCCAAAGGCTTGTTTGATGTTACCCTGTCACTTGGCTTGCCAATCAGCCAAATCAAGGGACACTACCAAGAAGGAGTAGACATCTAGAGATAAGAAACTCTTTCTCCTCTCTATATGACAATCTCTCAATGAGCATGCCACAACTCAAAGAGAGACTTCTACTTGCAGCAGATCCAAAGCCTCTTTGGTTTTGGAAGGACATGCATGAGGAGGAAATCTTTTGGAGAGATTTTAGTAGAGGTGCACTCACACACATCATGGAGTGCAAGATTCTTCATTGGTTTGAGGAGGTACTTCCCTTCTCACAGGAACAGATAGTAGATGGAGGAAATCCTCAGATGGATAACATCTCTCATGAATATGTTGAACATCCCTTGAGCCATGCACATCATGAAGGAAGGTTTTTTCCTACCACCTATTTTGATCCTCATAGTGTCAAATTGATCCTCGGGAAGATTGCATTTCGAGATCCCATGAAGTGCAACAATCTGATTTGGGATGATGGTAGCTCTCATGGGAAGAGTACCAAGATGAAGGATGGAAGGAGACATCGAAAATTGGTTGAGTGGATGTGGATGGAGAGTAAGAAGCTAGTAAGCTACTTGCAAATTTATGATACCGGACAGCAAGAGGCTTGGTTGCGCTGGTTACTCTTGAAGGAGTTTGGCCATCACTTGGCATACACTCTTTCCAAGGGTATGAGGATGGATATGTGGTAGGATGCTGGCATCATGGAGCAGCAAATAGTATGGGTGCATAGTGATAATGCAACATTCATTTCATTCACTATGTCTTCATCACATATCTTGTATGATGAGAGCATGAGGAGGCAGCAAAAACAATTTTTGTTGGGGTAACTCTTCGGAGAGCAAGGGAAAATTTTCTCTTATTTATTGTATGATGTTGCAGGAGTAGGATATGGCACTAACATGGTGTAGAGGGGATATGCCTTGACCTTTGATGATCAGGAATTAATTCCACCTTGGGATAAATTCCATAGTTGCAGCAACATTATTGGAGGATCGTCCATCTATGTTGGAGAAGCTAAGGGAAAAAACACTGTGCCACCTAGAGATTATCTAGTGCCTCATGCAGGGGAAGGAGGAGCTCTTGCTCTAGGTAGAGGGATTCTTGCATCTTTTCAAGGAAGTCCCTAGGATCTAATGAGTGGAGATCAAGGCAAAACTCATGTTTTGCATGTGCCATTGTTGAGGAGGTTTGGAACCATGGAGACACAAGGAGAGGATAGGGAGGATAACCACCATGGTGTGATGAGGAGCTCACATCCCTGTCTATTTTATGAGGTTGATGCACCTAAGGAGGTGACTGGATTGCACAGTGGAAGCATGGAAAAACTTGTTCATTCATATATGCAGTAACATTTTGATGATGATGTCTCATTACATGGAGACATTTTTCCGGGGAGACCACTGGACCAGCAGAGGAGGAGGGATGCTTCACATGATGAGGCACCATTTTTTTATCTCAGAGGAGTGGAGACCTTGGGAGATAACCATATGATATATTTCCTTCATGAGGAATCATCAGTGCTATCACTATGGAGGGTAGATCCATGTTGGAGCTCCGGGTTGTTGGTGGAGTATTCCTAGGATCATCTTGCTTGCATGATATTGACAGATCAGCATATGAGGAGATGCATAGATAATGTGCATATGGAGGAGATACATAACTCTTTGGAGGATTTAGCACATCCACCACTTTTCTTTTTTGGGATGAGAGGAGACTCATTTTTGAGCCACTCCATTTGCATGAGCAGAACTTATGGTAAGGGTACTGCTTATTTGCATGATGATTTGTATATTCATCCCTTAACCATATATGTACATGATTTTGCTCCTAGGAGGAGCATTCTTCTTTCTAGACCCCATGGTCTACTTGAGGCCATGAGCAATATTGGTAGCCACTCCTTAGGAGGACTTGGGAGGAAAATGTATTTTGGAGAACATACTCACCTTGCACCATACATCATTCACTTTCTCCATACATTTGAGGAGAGTAGGACAACAAGCAAGTGGTTGAGAGGCCACACCTTTTGTCACACTCTTTGGCAGTTGAGGGTCAAACTACATTGGTTACAATTGAGGGACCATTTTCCTTCTCCCTTGCTACATATGACATCAAGCATGGTTTTCATTATGGTTCATTATGATGCTGTTGTCTTTGTGTTTGTTAAGAGCATGATTGGGGGAAAGGCAGATTGGTTGGATGTGTCCCTTGGGGGAGAAATCTTCCACATTATTTGCATTGCATGTTATAATGGGAGCATGAGAGGACATGTGGCCACTACAGAAAAAAATTTGTTTCCATTTGAGGTGAGCCATATGATTGATTGGATGCCATATAATGGTGACTTCCAACTCATCACATGTGAGATGATTTGGGACAGCATGTTTCATAACGCTGGAGAAAAGATCCTTGGAGGTCTAGTCTTCATTTTGCCACTGGAGGGCAACAATGTTGTAGCCAAATCTCAGCATACACTCTGCATTTATTCTAAGTGGAGAGGAGGACAGCGTGGGGTAGGCTATTTTTTCTACCAATATCATATTTTCAGCCCACCTACATTGCGGGAGCCAAAGGTGGAAGATTATTGTTAGGAGTTGCCATGTTGGGAGGTAACTCACTTTGTATTCATGATTGCTTAGGGGATGGAGGATCTACATGAGGAAGATGTTCCTCAAAATATTTCAGACTCCATGCCTTGGGTGGATATTCCTCAGTTCTATCCTTGCAGTTGCTTGAGGACAAGCAACATTTGGGAGGGAAGGACTGTAACGTTCCCATTTTAGCTCATAGCTAAATGGAACATTAAAATTTTTCTTTTATCATATTGCAGCCAAATAAATGGGTAAGGAGGCCCATGTTTATTGAAAAAATGAACAAAATCCCTCACATGTTAAAATGGATAGACATAAGAACTTGATTTTTCACCCTCAAGTGTGAAAAAGGGGCAAATGCATGAAGACAAGGTCAGGTTTGACCAAGTCAACAGTGCTTCCATAGGAGGATTGGCTCACTCTAGAAGACAGCGCAGTGTGACTGAGGAAGAGGATATTTGGTGGGGGAAACCCTAATGGATGGGGCCCATGGAGAGAGATCTTTCACTTGTTTAAAAGGAGGGCAAGGCAACCATTTTTACTCATGCTATGGTTAATGATTTCATTGTCTATGCAGAAAATTGAGCATTCTTTACTACTTAGCAAGAATTTCCAGCAGGAATTACTGTTTAGGATTATTTCACCTTCTTGAGAGGCCTCTTGAGGGATTGCTCATATTTTCCTCACATCCAGGCTTGAGGCCAAGCACCCTCCATCAAGACAGTGTTATTTTTGCAGCAGAGTAATATTGTGTTGCTAGGTGTTGCAGTGAGGGTTCACTACATCACTTCCATCAGCTATTTTCAGAGGAGGAGCCTCTCTTTCCTTTGAGATATCAGATTGGAGATATCCCATAGCTTATTGCAGACTTTCGCATCAAGGGCAAGAATTTCTCTTCACCAATAGCATAGTCCCTTCTCTAGACTACGTTATTTCTGAGTGTGTTTGCAGTGGAGACTTGCTCCACATGTTTGGAGGGTTAGATCTTAGGTGAAAGGATCAAAATTTCATTCTATAGATCCATTGGAGGATATATTTCCATTGATTGCATCATCTTCATTCTTCTCCATTTTTTTCCAGTTCTTGAGTTGCTACAGCTACCCAGCAACTCCAACATTTCTGCAGATTTTCCATTTTGTGCATATTTCAGTCAATCCCTTTGAGGATTGTGTATTGTATGTTTTTCAGGGGTTGAGATCTTGCTCCCCCTTCTTTATTTGAGCTATCATTGTCATATCTATGTATTATTGACATTTTATAGCAGTTCTGCCTCATGGATTGCGCAGTCATAGCTAGGGCCTCTTTTATATAGCAGTATTTCTCCATATTTCCTATACACGTTTCATTGAGGATGCATTGTCTAGCTTGAGAGATCATTTCCTCAAGATCGTGTATACATTCGTTGCTGCTATAATCTAATGTAATGGTTATGTGGATCTTCTGGCATTTTTATTTTAATGCATTCATTGTTGTCCCCAGCTCATGTTTATGAATTGTTGAACTCCACATTGGTAATATCTTGAGATATTCCCAATAGTGTAGTTGTTACTAATTTGGAACATTACATTGGCCCAAACACTTGACTCTACTCGAATAGAAAGAGTATAAGTCTTTGTAAGGTTTAGTTATTTCTAGGCCTAATCTCTCCATCAAAACCTTTGGCATAAGATTGTGAGAGGCACCAGAGTCTAGCATGGCATTATGTAAGATTTTGTGATGTATGTTTAGGCTAATATAGAAAGGGGGAATGGATCCTTCTTGATATTTTCCTTCTATATTGGGTCCAAAAAATAGTTCAGGTGTGTCATCAGCCAATTGTAGAGTATCGATATCATTCCCTATGTTTAGAACTTTCAGAACTTCAGATTTGTATGTGCCTTGATTGATAAGTTCAGTGAGAGGCATGGTTATCTTGATTTTAGCAATCTCCCCTTCAAAGATGAAAGGAATTTGTGTTTTAGACATATTTACATCAGTTTTATCAGCCATAAATTTTTCTACATTTTTAATTTTCTGATTTTGATTTCAGGCTTTAGACAATAAATTTTTTTCAGGCCCACTAGTAGATGTACTGGGCATCTTGTGTCACCACTTAGTTGGCTATTTTTGTCTTTGTTAGGATCAATTTTCTTAACCATGGTGTTGGTATTGTCTTTTGTTCTTTTAGGACTGTTCTCAGGGGTTTTCTTAATAGCAGTGTCTAAGTTGTTCTTCTTGGAGATGTATTTCTTTTTCTTACTCCTAAGATCATATTTCCTATGGACTTCCATTACGGTGTTTTCCAATCCCAAATTACAGCCTTCAAAGTCTTCATAACTTGTTTCATTTAGATCTGAGGAGAAGAAACCTTCTTCTTCTTCTGTGAGAAAAACATCACCCTAATCATCATAGCCTATTAAGTTTAGGTGATTTCCGTCTGGTTGTTCAATATCTCTTTCCCCTTCATCTACATAGTTATCTTGGAAGGGTGGCCTGATTTGTTAATCATTTTCCCTTTGTCTGATTTGGGGTGGGTCTCTTTTGAAGTTCTGATTCCAGTTTCTATTTTGGGGATTTGGTTGGTTCTCCCTAGGAGGTGCTCTTTCATTTATGTTTATTCTCTCCATCATTCTCTCCATGGTTTTAAGTAGGTTTTCAATCTTGGAATCATATGAAGAGGCTGAGGGAATGCTTTCATATTTGTAGGTTACCCTATTTTCTGATCTTAGCCTATCTCTCTTCTCATTTAAGTTGGCCTCTACACTTATAGCTCCCTTTTGCATGTCTTATAAAGTTAGGGGCTCTCTTTAACTTAGCTTATATGCCATGTCAGGGTCAAAACCCTCTAGAAATTTAGCTAAGGCCAGGCCTAGTGGGGGTTTCATGTGAGGTGGGAGGGCGTTGTAGACACTATTAAACCTAGTGCAATAATATTGGACACTCTCCCCCGAATTCCTCTTAATATTGTTATATTCATAGAGGATTTTAAGGGGGTTCTTCTTGATTTCCCACTTGTTTAGGAAAGTTTGGTAAAGGGAAGGGAGATCATGTATGTTGTTGGGAGTCAAGTTCTTAAACCATTTTTTAGCTTCTCCTCCTAGGCTTTTGGAAAACATCCTCATATTCATGGCTTCCTCTTCTAATTCCATGTAATCAAAAGCATCATTTATTCTATCTACATATTGTTGGGCAGTGGTAGTTTCAACCCCGGTAAAGTGAGGGATTTTGGACTGGTACATTTGGCAAAGGTACCAAATGTTGCAGTAAAACCAAGGCGGCATACCAAGATTCCATGATAGGAGCTAATGGTGGATTTACAAGCAGAGGATTTGTGAGGGGAGGTATAGGATGAAGTGGGGTGGTTTGCACAGCGGTGATACGGATGGGTGTGGTGGAAGTACCTGGACTAGCAGACTAATTCTGAGCAGATTTGGTATGGAAAGAGATGAAGTGGTGGAGAAGATGAAAATTAGGTGCAGTGGAAGGAAAGGCTTCTCTACTAGAAATCTGCTGAAAATCCATGGGCTCGAGGTTAGTATGGTCAATCTCATTGCGTGACTTGGTTCTAAAAAGGCTTCTCGTATGGTGCAAGTCAAAATGAGAATCTTGCAAGGCTGTGAGTTGTTTAGGGACAGAGCTTGTTTTACAAATGGTTCCAACAGTAGTTAAGTTTCTGATTTCGGAAGTTTGCCACAAAATCCTTTCTGGATCATCAACTCTAGTAGGAGGGTTTGGCTCTGGATGAGATCTGGTACTGATTCTTCGCAAAGCCAGATTTCAAACTCAAAATTTAGAGAGGCTGAATTTTTTTGGAACTTTTTTTGAAAAGTTTACCTCTCTTAGTTTTTGCTAAAATCACACGATGTGTGACTAGATCTCTAAACTTCTGGGGGCTGATTTTACACAATCCTAAGCGAGTTTATGGATACTAGTGAAGTGAGAAGGCCTACTGGAGGCAAGTGGAGTCACCAGGTGGATGTTTTTAATTTGTTTTGAGGATGTATGTCTATGGTTCACCACCAATAACTGACAAAAACCAATCTAGGAATATGTTGGGGTTTTTTGAGTTCTCTTAAGTAACTCTAAGATTTCTATGAGTGTACTACAGCTAGGTCATCATTAGGTTCTACTCTATGGCTGATAACTTGAGTTCTCTATGATTTGACAATTTTTTCTGAAGTCCTAAGGGATGCTTAAATTGTCACTGACTTAGAGGCTCCATCATGATCACCATTGTGTTAGCGATAGTGACGAGGTGATTAAAAATCACGGGATTTTAAAGTTTAACTAAGGGTTAAATGAGTCTATAAGAGTTTCTTAGGATACTATGTACTCTGTCCCACCATGATCACCATTATGTTAGGGTATCGTGATTTAGCAGGTTGGTAGACCAAATACACAGGGTAACATCAAACCAGTCTTTGGAGTCCTAGGACCTAACCTTCCTGAACTCAGAGAGGGATCTATCTATGTTGTGCGAAGGATGTAAACTTGTTCGCTTTAGATGGTTGATTTTAGGCTAGTTGTTAAGTGTAGGGTTTTTTTTTTTTGTTTGGTTGGGTAAGATGATTAAGTAGGATAGGTGGAATGAGAGGTTATCAAACATTGGGCTATGGAGTCTAGTAATTCATTGATATCTCAATAGTGAATCAAGGTACATCACAGGGAAAATCTAGTGTAGTCTATGGATATTTAAAGTTTATGGGTGAAGTGAAATGGACATAACATTGGGAAACAAGGTAGGGCAAAGGGCAGTTAAGAATCCTTTGTCAAATACCTATGAACAAGAAGGTCTTAAATACTAATAAGCAAAGATACTAATAATGAGATAGGGCACACCATTTACTCAATGACAATACTTAAACCAATAAACATTCAAGATACACAATTCCAACGAAATATAGAAGGTGAGAAACTCATTTAACTTCTAGTGATTCCACCTTAAAGCTTTAGAAAACATTTAAGATCACAAATAACTTTAATCCATGAAGAGGGAACTCCTAAACATCATAAATCAAGTTATAATGAGTTTTGAGGCAAACTGATAAGCATGTACAAAGGGCAAGATCGAAACAAGACCTCCTTGGCTTAACCTAACAATCAATACATCAAAGAGAGATATCAAGATAGAGTTTATATAGCATACATCACAGTCGAAATGCACAGAGGCATAGGCAGAGTCGGGAAAAAGAGAATATAGTGGCACTGTTGTAAGCATGAAAACTAGGGTAAGTTGGGTACAGGGGCATTGTTGCAGAACTGTGCAGCTATCGCATCATAAGAAGAAAGGACACCTCAGAACTTTGTAGGGACACATTAGCAACAAATCAAACTCACAAAAGGATTATTTTAAGTGTATTATGTTTTCTTTGTTAAGATCGAAGCTACAATGGTGTCCTCGATTGCAATGTAATAATTATTTGAACAGTTTAGGAATTTTAGGAGTTCCAAGAAGCTCAAGCAGATACTAACTGCTTTTGTTTGTATTTAAGCAAGAGAGAAAGACAGAAAGAGGGTTCTGAGTTCTAGACCTCTTGGGGATTACATTTTGTACTTCTTTTTCTGATTGGTAAATGAAAGTAGTAGCAAGTTTCCTGCAACTTTTGATGGTGTTTCGTATTTCTTGTGCCATTTTGTGTCCCTTCTTCTTTGAATGAAGTGAAGTAATGTAGCAGTCGGTCTCTTAATTAAATTTGTGTGTAAGAGTTAAATAACCTTAATTTTCACTCCTTCACTCCAACTTTTTTCTCTTCACCAATTCTCTCTGAAACTTTAAAGTGGTAGATTCTAATCCTCAGCATATGATTTTGAGTTTCCCCTCTCTTCACAAACTGCTGATGAAACCTTAAAGTAATAGATTTTATGTTTACAACATATTATTTCAAAGTTTCCTCTCTCTCCATGAATTTCCTCATAAACTTTAAAGTGGTAGATTCTGCTCCTCATCATATCATTTTGAGTTTCCCTTACAGTTCTTCTTTCCATTTAGATATCAGCAGTGAATGGAATTGTGAAATATTTTATTATTCCAGATCATTAAGGGTTTTAGAAAAATAGTTCCCAGAGGGATAGAACAAAGAGCTCATGATGAAATCATTCTTGTGACACACTTTTAAAATGTTCTTAAGCACTAATTCCTTTCACAACTGAGGGATTGTCTCTTAAGATACAACATAATGGTGAGAGATCCATTTGGGATCTTGACATTGAGGGGTCTATTCTAGGTAGCCTGACACAATGCCATAGTTGCACTAAGGGTTTTGTATGGGATCCAGGCATTGGTCTCAGTTGCATCGGGTCAATAGGGTGGCCCAAATCTTTGCCGTTGCTTAAGGACAAGCAACGTTTTTGCAAGAAGGACTGTAACATTTCTAATTTACCTTTTAGCTAATTAGAATATTTAATTTGGTATTCCTTAATTAATAGATGAATAAGAGGGTAGAGGGACCCATATATCCATTTAGTATAATAAAACCAATTCACCAATGTGAAATTGGAAGAACGCAGTAGTGGAGGGGGGCAAGAGATCATCTAAACAACGCAGTAAAGGAGGAGGATATGAACCAAGATTCCAACACATTTATGATGTTGGGCCAAGGGTGTGAGGGTTACACAAGTATAAGAAAGGGGTGAGGGAATCCATGGAGATCATTCTAGATTATTATTATTTTCTTATCATTTATGACTCGAGCACGCCTAAGCTGTTTAGCCGAGTCTGCAGTGTTTTTTAGCACACGGGCATCTCTGAGCAGGGATCCCAATCTCATTCTCAGGGGACTTCAAGTGCCCACTCAGGACAAGAGTCCGTCTATCTTATGAGAAGATTTCAGTATTCCGGCATTTGGCCATTTTGTAGCCCTCTTGAGTAGCACAGTCACCCAGTGACTCATGAAGTGCAGCAGTTGAGAGATTCAGAGGAGGGTCAGATTCTATAACATTATCGACTGGAATCTAATGAGTGGATCAACCCTTCATCAATTCATCTATGAGGGAGTTTTTGCATAATATTTTTGTTAGTTCAGCTCATATCACTGCATACCCAGCAGTTGTGTGTTTTTATGCCCTAGGATGGTGATTTTCCAGGATCTTCCAATCTAGAAATCCTTTCGAGGTTTTTATGGGTTTTTCAAGTAGAAGTCGGTGTCCAAATCCCGGCATTTTATGAGCACATGAACAACCTCATCTATGCACACCTTTTCTGCCGGAAATTTCATTTCCAACATTTCCAGCACGGGCAGTGCAGTGAGGTCTCCAACAGAGTAGCAATTATGCAGTGTTCGCAGTAGGGGAACTTCAGGGTCATTCTAGGCATCTCTGTCAGCTTGAGTGCTACTATTCTTGAGCAATGTTGTACTTATCTTTCACCTCATTAATAAAATGGCTCAGTTGTTCTGTCTATTTTTATGGTGTTTACAGTTTATTTCCATGTTGTCGTAGTTTCCAATTAATTGTGTTTTGTATTACTCGCTTTTCCTATTTTGGAATATTACACTTCTGCTTGCTTCCCTTCAAATTTTGGTATATCTGAAGGGAGCTTCATGGGCATGGGGGGGTAGTTAGGGCCGTGAGAAATGGTTTCATTAGTTAACTTCATTAGATCTGGAAAATTAAATGATGCTAACAAGGGTAACTGTGTATTGAATGCCATTGTATATTGTGGAAAAAGAGGTATCTTAATGTGATGGTTTAGGGGAGGTGCTTGGGGAATATTACCTTGTGGCATATCCTGATGAATGTTTTTCTGATACCCCAAAGGGGTAGCTTTCATGTTCCCTTTAGGGGTGGTAGGAAGGGTTGAGTGTGGTGATCTTGGTGGGGTTTCCATTGGTGTGGGGTTGGGTGACACTTGGGGGTTTCCAATCAGATATGCCCCAATAAATGATGAACGGATAATGGTGGAAATGTGTCATCCTCGATGCCTAAATGGCGGGAGACCTGGCGCTCCTCCCTCTAATGGGGGGATGCCCAAGAAATGCATAGATCGACGAGGTCCCGTTGGGTCCATTATGGTGTCTATTAGCCTGATCTTAGTGTTATTTTTGGTTTTTTGGAGGAAGTAAGATTTATATTGAATAAAATATGATCGCATGCACAAAACAAAGTGAAAAAATAAGAGGTAATTTTTCTTTTAATTTAAATATATATGATCAATCAAGAAAAATAATGTGGTTTTTTTTTTTTTGCATATGATACTAAAAATACTAAATAGACCTACTCATCCTTACACTCTCAATGTAACTGGGCCTTGTGAAGATACCTCCTGATGGGTACTAGGGCTAATGTCCTGAAAGAACTAATGATGCCTTCTAGTAGCCGAAAAATCGACCAATGTAATGGTATGAGGATCAAGTGTTGCCTGAACCATCACCTATAGGGAAGGATGCCCTAGTTTTGGCCACTAAAGTACCATCGTCGCACGTGAGCATTCGAGTCTTTAGCTTCTTTTTAATTAGCTACTAGTACTGAGCACTAGATGGGTTAGGTAGCCCCAAAAAGTACCGCATGCACTGGGCCTAAGCTTAACCCCCTCTAAAACTAGTCTTTGGTAATGCTCAGGTATTCAATCCGCACGTAGATAGGTCAATTTGAAGCTCCATAAAAATTCAACATCTATGTTTTAAAATGTATTATGACCACAATGACTTATTGGATGTGTACCCCCGATGGTCCTAACCTGGACTACAATTTCTTTTATGGCCCCTGTGGGGAGAACAGTGAGTTCGGTTAATGATTGTTTTTAGAGAATCTCAATTTTTCTTAGGGTGTGAGTTGGTTAAGTAACTATAAGGAGAAGATAAAGGTCCCAACACACTGGGTGTCTTTTGGTCAAATTCTTACCGATGCTTCATGTGTGCTTTGGAGTGAACAATTGACGCAACAAAACTGATTTCAGACCCCTAAGGAGAGATGGTCACTGTAGTCGTGGCTTTGTCAGCATTTCCCTTTTGTTTGCTTGTTCCTCCTCCATGTGGTGTTCTTATATTTTCTTCCTCGGAGGTTAGTTACCAAATTCATGGAATTTTATAAATAACATTATCCACAACCTTTGCAAATTTAATTATATCTTCGAACCTTATATTAATAGCCCGACACTTTATAACCATCCGACGTTACAATAGACCTTCGGCCCCTGGCCCCACTTATATATCAATGGTCCAATCAAATTCACGCATCGTACCTGGTTATCTTCTGCGCATCTTCCTCATGCGACTACCGTCCGATGGCTCCCCTCCAGATCGATGGCGTACCATGATATCGCTTGGCTCCCTGGGTCGAATGTTAACGTGCGATGGCGTGCTTTGAACGACGGTTTTCCGTGGGTCCACCTCACCACGTGTCAAACACTCTATGGAATCTCTCCCCAACCAGGAAATACTTGTTACTCACTAAAAGCAGTGTGATATGGGAAATTCACCTTTGTAAATCCACTCGTGGGTTTTGAACAGTGACTAACCAAGGTTCACATCGGGGTTGTGTTCTTCTTCATATATTATCCATTTGTTAACTAAGGTTTTGACCCCAGTTAGGAAATTCCAATTAATCAATGAACGAACGTAATTTTATCTATTAAACGAGATTCAACATTATTAACAGACTTCGCCTACACACGGGAATTCTTCACTCACTCGGACAATTCGAGAGAAAGAAACAGACAGAGAATTATAGAGGTTTCGTGGTGACTTGGTTCACCAAAATTCTGCACACAATATCAGTTCAACAGTTATACACAAGACAATGTTCAATCACCTCACAATCAAATGAATTTCCTCAAAAATAAAGACTCAAGACAGTTAGATAATCAACGGGAATTGAAATTCATTTAACTGGAAGCAATTGTTAATACACATATTTTCTTTCAGGAATCTCTCTCTTTTTCCTTCTCTTCCTTCTTTTTTTTCAATGCATCCGAGGAATACAACTTATATACATCAATATATGACTCTTCGGTTCCTCTGAGAGGACCGTTCTAGAAATCAAAGGTCTAATTACAACTTATTCAAATAACTGAACTGACAGATGGATTGAATCCAACTATTCGACTTCTACCAATCCTAACTAATCTAAATAAAAACAGTCAGTTGAGGTATTGACACCTAGCTGTTACAATTCAAGGATTTCTAACCGTCCTAGCCACAACATGTGGACAAACCTCCTACATTTCTGGCTAGTGTCTAATGCCCCTGCATCAGACTCCTGAGGGAAATCTTCTTCATGGGCTCCTGTCCATGAGCTCTTCCACTTATCTTCCTATCTTCTGCAACATTCCTTCAGTCATCCAAGTGGCATCTTCCTCTGGCTTGTCCTTCCATTTGATTAAGTACTGAAAGTATTCTTGTCCTCTGGTCTTCCTGAACAATATTTTGTCCAATATCCTCTCTGGTTGCAATGGTTGTGCTAGAGGTAGCTGCTCTTTCCACTCAATCTGTTCCTTTTCTGTTGGTCTTTCTTCTGCACCATCATCCTCATACTTGTGCAAAACTGCAACATTAAAAATAGGAGATATTCCAACATCAGGAGGTAGTTCAATCTCATAAGCATTTGCAGAAAAATTTCTAAGTATCTTGCATGGCCCAATATTTTTGAACTTCAGTTTTTTATACTGCTTCTTTGGGAATCTCTCCTTTCTCAAGTGTTCCAAAACCAGATCTCCTACTTCAAAATGAACTTCTTTTCTGCTCAAGTCTGCTCTACTTTTTTATTTGATGCTGCTGCCTTGTAGTTGTTGTTTCACTTGTTCATGTATGGCCTGGATTTCTGAAGCAAATTCCTCACCATCTACACTCCTCAGTTCTGCCCTTCCCAGATTTCTTAACTCTGATATTCCTCTGGGGTGCATTCCATAAAAAACATGGAATGGACTCTGCCCTGTGCTTCTGTTTGGTGAGTCATTATATGCATACTCTGCCTGGGGAAAAATATTGTCCCACTGCTGGGATGCTCTCCTGTAAGACTTCTCAACAAATTTCCCAGACTCCTATTCACTACCTCAGTTTGTCCATCAGTCTGGGGATGATAAGTTGAGTTGAAACTCAGTTTGGTACCAAGTTTCTTCCACAATGTCCTCCAAAAGTGACCCACAAATCTGGTGTCTCTGTCTGAAACAATACTCTTGGGCAACCCATGCAATCTAACAACTTCTTTGAAAAACAAGTTAGCAACATGGGTGGCATCACTAGACTTATAGCATGGAATAAAATGTGCCATTTTGGAGAATATTTCCACCACAACAAAGACTACATAATTCCCTCTCTGAGTCTTGGGCAATCCTAGAACAAAATCCATACTCACCATGTCCCAAGGCCTGTCTGGAATAGGCAAGGGAGTGTACAATCCCGCATTATGGCTCCTTCCTTTAGCATACTGACAGATTTTTCAATTCTTCACAAACTTGTCCACTTCTGTTCTCATCTCGGGCCAGTAATAGAAGTGAATCAGCTTCTCATAAGTCTTATCAGTACCAAAGTGTCCATCAAGTCCACCACTATGCTTTTCTTTGATAAAATTTTCTCTCATGGAACATTTCGGTACACACAGTTGGCTTCTTTTGAATAACAAGTCCTCCTGCAGGAAATAATCCAGCCACTGGCTTCTATCTATTAGAATAGGGTTACTACATGCCTCAAATTCTTCCTTAAAATCTAGATCTGTTTTATACAATTCTTTGAGAAAATCAAATCCTACAACTTCAAAATTAGTTTCTTGAACAAGCATGTGCCTCCGACTCAAAGCATCAGCCACTTTATTTTCTTGGCCAATTATATGTTTCAAAACAAAATTAAAACCTTGGAGATACTCAACCCATTTAGCATGCTTATGTTTCAACTTGGGCTGCTGTACAATATACTGTAAATCATGATTGTCAGAATACAATACAAATTCCCTGGACATCAAATAATGTCTCCACTTTTTCAATGCCTAAACAATTGCATAGAATTCCTTCTCATAAGAGGAATAATTTCTCCTGGTGTCATTCATTTTTTTACTGAAATAGGCTACAGGCCTATCATCTTGACTCAACAAAGCTCCAATGGCCTCTCCACTAGCATCACACTTCATTTGAAATGGTTTAGTAAAATCAGGCAGAACCAAAACAGGCTTCTCAGTTATGTTTTGCTTCAAAACTTTAAAGTTCCTCTCTGCTTCAACAGTCCACTTAAATGGATGTTTGCCCTTCTTTATTGTCTCAATTGTGGGTGCATTGATCTTACTGAAGTTTCTTATAAACTTTCTGTAAAAACTGGCAAGTCCATGGAAACTTCTTACCTCAAAGACATTCCTGGGTGAAGGCCACTCCACAATTGCCTTAACCTTTTCTAGGTCCATCTTCAATCCTTCTACAGAAACAAAAAACCCCAAATACACCAACTCTTCTTTCATGAATGAGCATTTATTCAAATTTATCATTAGTTTCTCTTGGTGCAGCTTTTTCAAGACATGATTAAGATGCCTTAAATGTTCTTCTTTAGTTCTGTTGAAAACTAATATATCATCTAGATACACTATCACAAATTTACCAATGAATTCTTTCAATACTTCATTCATAAGTCTCATAAAAGTGCTAGGTGCATTTGACAACCCAAAATGCATTACCATCCATTCATACAGTCCTTCATTTTTTTTAAAGGCAATTTTCCACTCATCACCCTCTCTTATTCTAATATGATGGTATCCACTTTTTAAATCTATCTTTGAGAAATATTTAGCACCACTCAAACAGTCCATCAAATCCTCAATTCTAGGTAAAGGGAATCTGTACCTGATTGTGATCTTATTGATTTCTCTGGAATCAGTACACATCCTCCAGCCTCCATCCTTCTTTGGGCTCAATGCTACTGGTACTGCACATGGACTCAAACTTTCTTTGATCAGTCCCTTGTCCACCAATTCCTGTACTTGTCTCCTGATTTCCTCATTTTCCTTGGGAGTCATTCTATAGGCTGCCTTATTTGGTAGAGTTGAACCAAGGATAAAGTCTATCTGATGGATGATCTTTCTCACAGGTGGCAGCTCATCAGGTAAATCATCCACAAAAATGTCACAATAATTGTCTAACATCTCTTGTATTTCTACTGGAAAATCAAAAATCTTTGTAGAATTAAGAACTACTTTAGGTTTGCAAACTAAAGTGAAGCTTACCTCTTCTTCTTCTATCTGCTACAGATATTCCTTCCTGCTCAGCAACAAGGTCTTTGGATCAATCACTCTGCTGGATGGCTCTCCTTCTTCCATGGGTATTAATGTATGATGTACCCCATCCTTGAAGAACTTGTATGTGTTCTTCTTGCCATCATGCACTACTGCTCTGTCAAACTAACAAGGTCTACCCAGCAGTATATGACACACATCCATGGGCATTGCATCACACATGACCTTATCTTTGTATTTTCCCATTTGCATCTCTATCTCACACTGTTCTTTCACAACCAGCTGGTGCCCTTTATGCAGCCAGGACACCCTGTAGGGAGTTGGATGTTCCCTTGTCTTCAACTTCAGCTTCTCTATCACCTCGGTGGAAACCAGATTTTCTATGCTACCACTATCAATGAATAGCTGGCAGCATTTCCCTTGGACTTTGTATATGCTCCTAAACAAATTCTTCCTTTGTGCAGGCTCAGTGACCTCCTTGGCTTGCTTCAACAGGACCTAATTAATCACCAAGGACTCTCCCCTCTCTGGAAGAATTTCTTCTTCAATTTCTACCTCTTCTCCATCCTGGGAAACAATAGCATTTCTTGGACCAGCACTCACATTCTCTGGACACTCATAGTGCTTATGTCCCACTTGCTGACATCTATAGCACCTCAAATCTCTACCTCTGCCTCTGTCTCTGCCTTCTCTTCCTTTTCCTCTATAAGTAACCCTTCTACCCCTTACATCCTCCTCTGTATATGCATTCTGAGGTGAGCTACTGTTAGCTCCATCCCTGGGTGTAGTAGGCTTTCCTCTACCACCCTGACTTCCCTTCCCACAGAAAGTACCTCTCTTCTTGGCAAACTGTTTCCTCAGGAGTTTCTCCTCTGCTTTCAAGGCCATCTGGTAGGCCTCTTCCACTATCTTAGGAGACAGAAGATGTAGAAATTAGCTGAATAAATCACTTATTCAATGGAGATTAACCTGATCACACATCAATTTCGAATTGCATGCATAACACATAATCTCTTCTACAATTAATTGTCACATGCGGAAAGAATAGAAGCAATAGCACATCAAATCATCACACACATTAACACAGTATGTATGGGGAAAGCTTATAGCTGAAAACCCCCAGCTATAGTATATTATAAATGGAGATAACATGCAGCAAATACATAGTACAAACTCCTCACAACTACTCAGTACTATCTCCCAAAGCTACACAAAAACTAGCTTGGTTTTGAACAAGTCACAGGTTCAAAACACACCCACTACTTTCCCTGTCTCTATTGCGCAATCAAGGCTGGTCTAAATAGAGAACCAAGTTTGAATCTCACTGGCTCCAACAGCGCAATTTTCATTGGTAATTTCCTCCAAGTGTGGTGCAAATCTCATGCACAACTGATGTCGCAACTGATAGCTAACTCAACCCTTTCATCTACCTCTTTCACTTGTCGCCACTGAACTGTCCATGCACTAAGTTAAACTGATGTGTTCTTTAGTTGAATAATGAGTTAATAATTAGTGAATTAATTAATATTTAATTCACACAACTCATCTCTAGTGTATTAGCCAGTTAAACTAAATACAACTAGTTCAACTAGTTAACCAGAACACCACCTCCATTAACTCCTCAATCAACTCCACCAAAACTCTGTCACATGAGTCTAACTGAAGTCTAACATGCAATAGCTCACTTAACTCATAGGAAATTCGAATTTCCTTATGTCAGCTGCATGCCCCACCTCTGGGGGTCAAAATGAAGTGCTCCAAGAGAGTAAACTGCTGTTTATAGTCTAAATATTATTAAGGGTAAATAATATTTGACTTCCATATTTTTAGGAGATACAGTCTAAAAATAGCCTGGGTCCTAAAAATAAGGTTCTCATCTATTTTTACCAACATATTGCATACTTCAAGAATCTCCAACTGGAATCCCCGAATCATGCTCCGTATGTCTAAAAATAGACTTTTCGACAAAAATCACATGTGTGGTCCCCACCTAGTTTAGGTGATCACTTTCCAACTAGGATCAGGAAAGATGTTTCAGGAGGCCTCCTTCACTGTTTCTTGTTGCCATTTTCAACACTTCCTCTCAACAAGAAAGGACTGTCATTGCATGTGACATGCAACTCCATGCATTCGCCCTGCAACCTTCACAAGCGCCATGCAACTCCATGCATGCGACATGCAACTCCATGCATTCGCCATGCACCCTTTGCATGCGCCATGAAAACACATGCATGCACCATGCAACTCCATGCATGTTCCATGCACCCTTTGCAAGCGCCATGCAACTCCATGCATCTGCTCTGCAACTCCTCTGAAACTGAATAGGCTCCAAACAACTCAATCAGTCTTGATGCATCTAGCATCTATCATCAAAGTCTTCAACTTCTGCTTGGCCAACTGCACATGTCATCAGGAACCACTGCGCTGTTGAACTCTTGCACCCATGCACTCTTGCACTTGTTGTCAACTCTGATCCGCGCTCCAGTATCCGACACTATCACTTTGATCTGCCTGCATCACTCCAACTGATCTTGCTACTGCTGCGCTGTGGGCACCTCGTAGCCAGGTTCAATCCATGAGATCCACACCATCTCATGAATCTGCCCAGAAATCTCCTCATGGGATTACTCATGCATGTTGCCCCACCTCTCACCTGGTGGTATAGTTGCATGCACTCCCTCTACCTGTCTGGCACGAAATTTCTCTGCATGAGTGGTCTCTTCCACTCCATGATCCTCTTGTGGCTGCTCCACACTCCGAGGTTCACTATCACCTGCATGCAAAACCCGCTCCCTCTCAAGCTTCAATTGCATGTCTTTCTCGCCTGCATGCAACACTTGCTCCCTGTCAAGCTTCAGTTGCATGTCTTTCTCCCGCTTCCCAACAATAGGAAGCTCCGTAGACATCCCATCTACTTCAATACCTGCATGCAAAACTTGCTCCCTCTCAAGCATCAGTTGCATGCCTTTCATGCACTTCCCATCAGCAGGAAGCTCCGTAGACATCCCATCTACTCCAAGTCTGTAGAGATTCTTTGCCCGAATCCCAGCCTTCTTGACTTGTCCTCACGCTGCATGTTGAGAGGCTCCCTCTCAACCACCAAGTCACTAACCTCTGCTTTGCTCCTCAAAGCTTTTCATGCATCTTGTACCTCAGTGCATGTAGATTCTTGGCTCGCGCACATTGCAATTTTCCCACCATCGCAAAATTTTCTAACAAAAGAGCTGATTTTAAATCGATGATATCTCCCTCATCCGAGCTCTGATTCGACCGATTTTTTTTTTCAATTTGGGTGTTTTTCCGCAAGGAATCCAAATATGCTATTTTTTTCTGAAAATGTTTCACCAAAAAATTTCATATATTCCCTACAAACTCGCGCACCCAAAAATTCTCGCTCTCATTCCATGTAGAAAATTATATACAATATGCATGTATATTTCCGGCTTTCTCCATCTTTATGTTTCTTGAGTTTATCCTAAAACTCAATCGCTTCCGATCTACACTTGAGAACAAATTATTTCCAAATCAGAGATTGACTGCATGGGCATTCACCAGATCTTTCACCTTACAAAGAAGGATGAATATTCCGGAGGCTACCTGGCCCGCATGCAGACTCTGTCCGAGGAAATAAGTTTGCAATCACCGTAATAGATCTCGACAATTAATCTCGCTCTGATACCATGTAGAAATTAGTTGAATAAATCACTTATTCAATGAAGATTAACCCGATCATACATCAATTTCGAATTGCATGCATAACACATAACCTTCTTCTACAATTAATTGTCACATGCGGAAATAATAGAAGCGATAGCACATCAAATCATCACACACATTAACACAGTATGTATGGGGAAAGATTATAGCTGAAAACCCCGCAGCTATAGTATATAAATGGAGAGAACATGCAGCAAATACATAGTACAAACTCCTCACAAGTACTCAGTACTATCTCCCAAAGCTACACAAAAACTAGCTTGGTTTTGAACAAGTCACAGGTTCAAAACACACCCACTACTTTCCCTGCCTCTATTGCGCAATCAAGGCTGGTCTAAATAGAGATCCAGGTTCGAATCTCACTGGCTCCAACTGCGCAATTGTCATTGGTAATTTCCTCCAAGTGTGATGCAAATCCCATGCAAAACTGATCCTCCAACTGATAGCTATACTCACCCTTTCATCTACCTCTTTCACTGGTCTCCACTGAACTGTCCATGCACTGAGTTAAAATGATGTGTTCTTTAGTTGAATAATGAGTTAATAATTAGTGAATTAATTAATATTTAATTCACACAACTCATCTCTAGTGTATTAGCCAGTTAAACTAAATACAACTAGTTCAACTAGTTAACCAGAACACCACCTCCATTAACTCCTCAATCAACTCCACCAAAACTCTGCCACATGAGTCTAACTGAAGTCTAACATGCATTAGCTCACCTAACTCATAAGAAATTCGAATTTCCTTATGTCAGCTGCATGCCCCACCTCTGGGGGTCAAACTGAAGTGCTCCAAGAGGATAAACTGTTGTTTATAGTCTAAATATTATTAAGGGTAAATAATATTTGACTTCCATATTTTTAGGAGATACAGTCTAAAAATAGCCTGGGTCCTAAAAATAAGGGTCTCATATATTTTTACCAACATATCGCATACTTCAAGAATCTCCAACTGGAATCCCCGAATCATGCTCCGTATGTCTAAAAATAGACATAGTCTAAAAATAGACTTTGCGACAAAAATCACATGTGTGGTCCCCACCTAGTTTAGGTGATCACTTTCCAACTAGGATCAAGAAAGATGTTTCAGGAGGCCTCCTTCACTGTTTCTTGTTTCCATTTTCAACAGAAGACCAATCTCATATTGGATCTCTAGCTTGAGACCATTCTCATATCTGGCAGTCTTCTCTGGTGTGTCTTGGAATTGCCCAGCCCTTATGCTCACTCTGTAGAATTCCTCTGTGTATTCCTTTACTGTCAGCAACCTCTGTCTCAGGTTCTGCATTTGCTTATACAATGTCAGCTGATAATCACTGGGTAAGAATTTAACTTTTAACTTAGCCATCATTCTGGTCCAGCTCTTGATAGGTTTCTTTCCAACTCTCCTCCTTTCTGCCTGCACTCCATCCCATAAAGTGCAGCATGTCCCTTCAGCTTTGTCACCGCAAACTTGACCTTTTTATCTTCACTTATTTCTTCATAATCGAAGCACTTATTTAATTCATTTATCCAGTCTACTAGTTCTTCTGGATTCAACCCTCCTGCATAACTCGACACTTCAATTCTGGGCTTAACTGCAGACCCCAGGACAGTTCTGAGGAGCCTCAAGTCAGGAGGAATTTCAAAATTTTCTTCAGCTTCTTTTGTTTCAGGTTCGCTGATGTCTTCAAGATCTCTGGGCTTTCTTCGCTCCATGGCATTCATTCTGGCCTCGACCCTCTGCAACATCCCCAACACCTCTGCGTTGGCAACAGGTCTCCTTCTGCTAGCACCTCTACCAACTTGGATTGCCATGTCATCTTTCTAAAAAAACAACCTTAAAAACAATGGCTCTGATACCAAAAATGACGCAACAAAACTGATTTCGGACCCTTAAGGAGAGATGGTCACTGTAGCCATGGCTCTGTCAACATTTCCCTTTTGTTTGCTTGTTCCTCCTCCACGTGGTGTTCTTATATTTTCTTCCTCGGAGGTTAGTTATCAAATTCGTGGAATTTGATAAATAACATTATCCACAACCTTGAAAATTTAATTATATCTCTGAACCTTATATTAATAGCCCGACACTTTATAACCAACCGACATTACAATAGACCTTCGGCCCCTGGCCCCACTTATATATCAATGGTCCAATCAAATTCATGCACCGTACTTGGTTATCTTCCGCGCATCTTCCTCATGCGATTACCGTCCAATGGCTCCCTCCAGATCGATGGCGTACCACGATATCGCTCGGCTCCCTGGGTCGAATGTTAACATGTGATGGCATGCTTTAAACGACGGTTTTCCGTGGGTCCACCTCACCACGTGTCGAACACTCTATGGAATCGCTCCCCAACCAGGAAATACCGCTTACTCACCAAAAGCGGTGTGATATGGGCAATCCACCTTCGTAAATCCACTCATGGGTTTTGAACAGTGACTAACCAAGGTTCACATCGGGGTTACGTTCTTCTTCATATATTCTTCGTTTTTTAACTAAGGTTCTGACCCCGGTTAGGAAATTCCATTTAATCAACGAACAAACGTAATTTTCTTTATTAAACAGGATTCACCATTATTAACAGACTTCGCCTACACACGGGATTTCTTCACTCACTCGGAAAATTCGAGAGAAAGAAATGGACAGAGAATTACAGAGGTTTCGTGGTGACTTGGTTCACCAAAATTCTGCACACAATATCATTTCAACAGCTATACACAAGACAATGTTCAATCAGCTCACAATCAAACGAATTTCCTCACAAATAACGACTCAAGACAGTTAGATAATCAACGGGAACTGAAATTCATTTAACTGGAAGCAATTGTTAATACACAGATTTTATTGCAGGAATCTCTCTCTTTTTCCTTCTCTTCCTTCTTTTTTTTCAATGAATTCGAGTAATACAACTTATATACATCAATATATGACTCTTCGGTTCCTATGAGAGGACCGTTCTAGAAATCAAAGGTCTAATTACAACTTATTCAAATAACTGAACTGACAGATGGATTGAATCTAACTATTCGACTTCTACCAATCCTAACTAATCTAAATAAAAACAGTCAGCTGAGGTATTGACACCTAGCAGTTACAATTCAAGGATTTCGAACCCTCCTAGCCACAACATGTGGACAAACCTCCTACATTGTTGGCTAGTGTCTAATGCCCCTACATCAACAATCGAAAGTGTTATGAGATTTGGATATGCGATGATCATTTACAATCCTTTTCTAATTACCCTATGTGTGATTGTTCCTTGCAAAAATTTAAAATGATGTTAATATTATGGGTTGCTTACACATTTCCTAGTTAGAGTATGTTTTCACCATAGGGAGATGGAAAATTCTCTTAGGAAAGCATTCATATGCATACCAAGGATGATTGTGAGGTGCAAGGGGAGAAGATATTACTTGCTTTCTTTTTTAGAGTTTGGTCTACTCCTAATTCCTAATGAAAATTTCAAATAATCTAATGCAAAAATTGAAAAAACTTGAATTATCTAAAGATATGTGGATATATGGGCCACTTACGTTTATGTTAATTAATATATGTGTTTTGTATCTTTTATTAGCAAATCATTTTCTCAAACAACCTATGTGGTTTAAGATTCAATTTGCAAAAATAAAAATAAACTAAAATTAAAACTACTTAGTTGCTAAGCTAAATTCTAGCAAGCAAGAATCCTAAGGAGTCATGAAATACAAGAAAATAGTAATGGAAATTTTTTATGGGTTGCGAAGCACTTTAAAACTAAAAAAATGGCAAAAACTAAGAAAAAATTGGCTTGCTGACCTACCACGTGGGTTATCTTCCCACATGTGTGGAGTGTGCGTCTATCGGAGCACAGAGCATGCTGTCGGGAAGAATGAAGAAAAATGCTTCCTCTAAAATGCAAACCTTTTCACTGAGTGTCATTGGAGATGTTGAGAGGATGCAAGGGTGGTTTGCAGCAAACTGAGAAGGAAGAAGGACTTGCATCAACAACCATTAACTCAAAAAGAAATAATCCACTGGAATCATCATTCCTTTGGTAGCATATTTGGTTCAAGGGCATACAAAATACACTTATTTATCAAGTTGGCTACTACTTGCACAAGGTCATAAGGAAAAATGATTTCTTACTATTAGTGGAACAAATTCAACACAATGTAAACTAAGTTTGAGGGAAAGCTAAGCATACAACACTAAGAAAAAATCGAAACATAATATACAAAATACAAAAGCTCGATGGAGGAAAAGCCTAATAGCACAAGTGGAGAGTTATGTCTTTATTAGGTGCTGGTGGTAAAAAATATAGAGTGCTAAACACTTGAAGATGATCCTTTGATGGTTTGCCAACATGGGACTACTTCCAATCCCTCTGCTGATGGACTATGCAAGTTGGCTTTCTATGAGGCAATTTGGCTAGCATAACTATGTGTCGCCAATCCTTCTCCCAAAGGCTAGCTTATAGAGAAAATTTTTGAATCCTTCCTCTTCTCTTCGCCAAAGATGGATAGTGACATAAGAGTGGAGGAGGGATTCTTTTGTGGGATACATTTACTCCTCAAGGTGGCTCAAATCTAGTTTTCCTTGACAATATTGGGCAGAGGATCATCTTAACCAAGCGTTCCAAGTGGTCCTAGATGGTGACATTTCACCATCTTCAGGATCGCGTGACTATTGGAGGAATAGTCATGTTTTGTGCAAAATTCCTTTGATGCAGGTGCATTGTCAATTAATTTCCTTCTAAACCTTAGGAAAAATTAAATTTTAGTCTTCTCTAATGTATTTTTTCTCTGAAAATCTTCATTGTACCTTATGTTTGAAATTTTTTATGTCCTTTTCTTATCTGATTTTCTGGTGTTAACAGTTGCAAAGGTTCCCCTTCCTTTCCTTCTATGCATGGTATTCTAATACATGCTCAATCCAGAATTGTATTATCTCCATTGATTTTCCTTTTCCTATGACCTCTCACTATCTCCTTTGTTGGAATTAGATCAACTACAGGCATCAATGTGTACATATCTCCTCTATTACTACCACCTTGAAAAATTCTACCGCTATTCAAAACAAAACCTTCAACTTGCATCATATTTCTCCTTCCATGCACTTTTCAGTTGAACTTCTTTGGCATACCCTTTCAATAATCTTATACAGGGATATTCCACATCTCCTTCATATTTTACTTTCTCCTACCCCTACATCCCGACCCTGTTCACTCATATTACTCCCTAGCCATAAACCAATTTAGCCTCAATGCACGAGGGGTTTAACTAATCATGGTGTTGTATTCCATATTAAACACACCTTTGTCACACAACAATATCTTTACGAAGGTCAGAAATGCCAAAAAAAACCATCTACATGGACCTTTCAATTTTTTTTTCAACAATACTATATGAAATAATAGATTCCATGGAAAACTCTACAATGTATCTTCCAATCATGCTCTCAAACCAGAATTCAATAGCCCATGCAATTTTTTTTCCACAAACTAGAGCCTTCGAACTCACTCATGAGTCTAACTTCTAGGTTCAACTAGTTTCCAATATCTATTATGATCATTAAAATCTGATTCCATTATGTAAGAAACTTTGGAAAATCAACAAAGAAAATTGCATAAAATTTAAAAAATATATATCATTGCAACCATATATTAATGAAAATTGGTCAATTCCCAATTTCACCAATAACAAACTCATCTAATTTAGTTTCAAACCACTTTCCAATTTCTTCCTTTTAGGGTTCCACATCCCCTTTGATAAAAAACCCTAGTCCTAGTAATAAAACCATTTGTTGGAACTTTTTAGTTTCCGAACCAGGTTATTGCACGCGATGTGACCAAAAAAAACACCATTGGGTACCATCCCTTTCGGAAATTCCTATGGAGCAAGTGAGGTATCACTTGAGGCACCTATGGGGGGCTGCAAGAAGTAGGCTTCTACAGCTATAAGGGGAGTGGGAATCTGATTTGGGCCATCATTCTAGCATGCATAAACTCCAATTTACATATAAACCCCACCTACATATACTTAAGGAAAATGTGGAATATTATCGATAGGAAGAATTTTAAAAGAAAGGGATGCATCTATTACTCTTTGCAAGGGAATTCATCCATTCAAACATTAATATCACAGATAAACGTAACCCATAATAACAACATCATGCAAACACAGGACAATAGATATGAATAATTCAAACCATCATTACCATTACCAAAAAGAGTGTCAGATGTAATACATATAGTCTCAGCACAAAATTCACCTCGACTCACCAACCTATTTAACGACTACAGATTTACAATTATCATCCTAACACCTAATTGATTAACTAGCCAACCAACCCTAATCCTTTCATTTCTTGTCGATTTAGACACAATTACATAACTAAAAATACCATGGGAAATACCCAGGTAATTCATTACCATGTGCATTACCATGGGTAGACAAACTATTGTTGCTAAACTAGACCAAATAAAAAACATGGATATTGATATTTTGAAACTTAGAAACTCCCGCCTAGCCACTCCTTTGCTTTCTTGCCATTATCGACTATACAACTCTCCTTTCTATACTGACATTGCACGCTCTACAATATCTACATGATTTTCCAGCGCATTGTTTCTACTCACAACCTTCTGCGTGCATGCTCAAAACTAATTTAGACCATCACACTTTGATCTACCCAAAACTTTCCTCCATCAAGAGTGCATGTTAAGGTCCCACCCTTACCCCCTTACTTATGATAGTTTGTTGATGTATGAGTCCATATTAAATGAATAAGGCTCACTAAGTAGTTGGTTAATAGTCACTTATTGTAAAAAGGGTCCTCTTCATTGATAAGATACAAATTAGCTAGTAGGCACTCGTTATACGTAGGCCTATATGGAGTTAAGATCCTCAATTGGTAGCTATATAATGAGTATAATATTATGTATTGTTTTGTCAAGGCTGCGTATTGTATTTGGTCCTTTTCTCTAAAAGGTGTATCCTTGAAGAGAAAAGTGAACATAACACTTTATTTTTATTATTAATACAAAAAAATGTTTTTAGGGTTTATCTATTTTCTTTTATGTTCTTCGATTTTTTTATATAATTACTTTGAGATAAATACATTACAAACTTTATAATAATATTGAAAATAAAAACATCTAAAATTATGATAATATCCAAGTTAAAATATATAAATATTAGGTATGTGATGTAATAACATTTTCCTATATATACTATGTAATAATATTTTTCTTCTTACTTTTGATATTAATATTGAGTATCATGCATTATAAGCTATGGTTGACAGAAGTTGCCAATTCAAACATTTACATCTCCCTCACTTAAAGAATAATATTGAGCATTATATCTTGTGGGTGTTTTCACAAACTTTACCAATCTAAGGTTAGTATCCTCTCGTAGTGTAATCTTAACTCGTGTTATACATTGTAAAAAAATAAAAAAAATATTGTTAAATAATCTTTAAATGGGAGTGGTATGGCAATTCTCTTCCTTGTACCGAAAGAGGCGGGGACAAAACTTAAAAAGTTAAAAATATGTGAAGAAATAGGTGAATCACAACGCCACAACTTTTAAGAGTTCCATACAAGGAGTGCCCTCGTGCACATTTGCAAATTATTATGAACATTTCACTAGTGTGATACAAGGAGTATTATGAAGAAAACTATCATGAGACAAGGAGTATTAGGCAGAAAACTATCATGTGAACGTGTGCATTATTTATGTCCACCTTGTAGGGTGCATATGATTGCTAATTTTGTTACGGTTGCGTCATATTCTCCTACAAGTACTATTGCGAGTTCAACTAATATTGAGTGCCAATAGAGTGCCTATATTTTGCCTGTCCAAAGCATAGGGTGCATATCTTTTTCATTTAATAATTATGCCCTTCATGAATCTTTCTCTATAAAAGTGAGATTTCCTTAATTCCCTCACTCGAATTAAAAGAGTCAAATGACACACTATTTTATATAATTTTTAAAATCAAATTATAGAAATTATGGTAAAAGCAATTGAAAAAAATAAATAATTGAAAGGAATATCTATTTAAAAGTGTGTTTTTTTCTTTTTTATATTAGAATTGTGATATGGAGTTTTGAAACGTTTTAGGACATTTCACTCATTTTGAATAACTTTAAGATGGGAAAATTAAGTGTATTATATACTTATTTATAAGTTTATAAATAGGAAATTAGATTAGTTTTTTTATCTTATTTTAAAACGAATAATTAAAATTAAATGGAAGATTTGGTTAGCTGGAAAAAATACAATGTAGTAATATAAAAAATGTCAGTGTCTAAAAGAATTGAGTGTGATCATTTCAAGAGTTTAATCCCTCACATCCAATTCATAATGAGAATTAATCAAGATTATTTCTTTCCTTTTTAGATGTTCTAGCTTCTCGTCACCTTGGTGATTTTTTAATCCAGCAAGTTTTTCATTAAAAAATCTCACATTGATGGATACCTTCATGCCCAATCTCACCACCATCATGCTCAAATATCTATTGTCTTCAACACTTTCATCTTAATATTTCTTTGAATCTCTAATCCATAACTTTAACAAAAAACATTCCCACCTTACTAAAGCCCTTGAATCTAATGGTTACTATCTTCTTAGAACAAACCTTCAAAGTGGTTCTTCAATCTAAAGTCAAGAACACCAAATCATTGTCCCCCTCCTCAGAAAAGGTATCTCTCCCTTTTATTCATAGTATCACTACTCTACCAAAATCCTAACCAAAATGAAAATCAAAACTCTCTTTAATCCTAAAAAACCCTTAACAATTATTTAGGACTATCAAAGATAAATTTGACCCCATGCTTTCTCAAGGATTATTAAATTCCTTATTCTTATGCCAAAATCTACATTAACCAAACAAGTTAAACTATCCAAACTTGCCTCAAAGGAACATATCATTGACAACTTTCACAAGTGCATATGAAAATATACTATTACCAAACACTCTCATAAGTCTAGCATTTAATTTGTTTCAACCAAGCCAAATTTATACATTGTTTAAATTTATATGCATCTAAACAACTTTAATCGAGAGGATGGTTACAAATTGAGTCATTCATAGAACCTCTAATCACGAAATCTATGAATAGATTTTAGTTTCTCCTCTCATTTCTCTTTTTTCTAATGTGTGATGATGTAGTTTATTATTACCCCTCTTATTCTTTCTTATGACATCTTTGTGATTACAAAAGACTAGTCTAATAACTCTTGTCTTATCATTATTTTCCTATAGATATGATTCTCCCCATATTGCTCTTTGTTTTTGTTTTTATTTTTATTTTTATAATCAATTATTATTAGTTTTTTATATAGATTATTCTATAATTTCTCTAATCAATCTAATTCCATTATTAGCATAATTTATTTTTTATCAAAACTATTTTATCCATCTTTTATATATATATATAACTATACCTTCAAGATTTTATTGTGTTTTTAATTATTTAATCATTTTCAAATTATTTTTCTTTAAATAATAATTTATTTATTTATTTTATTACTCTAAATTTATAAATAATAAATAATTATACATAAATTTTTCACTATCTATTTTTTAAAATTATCCTTCATGATAAGTAAAATGCTAACTCAAAACATTAAAATCCTTTGAGCACTATAACACAATCATGTGATATGAAATTTACTACTAATATAATGAGAAACTTACAGAACTTAAATTTTTAAACAATTTTTTTAAAACTATACTCAAACTTTGCTCTTATAAAATTTATTTTTTATTCTTATAAAATGGAATGCCAGTCAAATCTCTCAAGCAATATCTGGATGTCCCTTCTTCCAATTGAGACTTATCGGATACAACTTTTGAAGGAACTTCATCTATAGGAAATGATGTTTTATCTCACTTTATGTTTAATCAACATATATACTATATTTTTGCGCTAGAAATAATTAAAAACAAGGTGTCCATCAAGAATCCCACGAGCGGATCTTCACTTTTCATTGTTCCTCAAGTTCACATTGAAACTACCATCCATCATATTGCTGGTCGTGTCATTCGGATTA
The DNA here is from genome assembly GCA_034641835.2 of Pinus albicaulis. Taxonomy (NCBI): domain Eukaryota; kingdom Viridiplantae; phylum Streptophyta; class Pinopsida; order Pinales; family Pinaceae; genus Pinus; species Pinus albicaulis. Next base: position 128,868 of record JAXQQM020082601.1, on the reverse strand, counting down.
TCCTCGATCCTAACTTGACTATCTAATCCCTGTTTCTATTATATATACATATTTAAACTTATATATATCTCTTAGATATCTCTTTATATTATATATGTATCATGAGTTCGTTTGGCCACTTACTCATCACACTAAGTACGATATGATGTATATGATCTCCAACACCAAAATGTTATGATTATTTTATATAGTTTATAAAGAGATTTACCCTTTTTTCCTTTTCGTTTATAATTTGAAAAATAAAATAAATTAACAAGTGGCTTCTACCACAAAATATATGTTATCAATGCTCTCAAAAAACATAATTTCCCCTCTAAGGGTAATGAGAGCACCAAAGTCTATTTTAACCATTTATTTGTAGCATTTTCTACTTATCTCCACTTTGTTAGTGGGGTAATTGGGATTGCCAATTCCCTTTTAAATAAGATTTTCCACCTTTTTATTTGCGTTGGTTGTTGAATTATTGAATTTAAATAAAAGAAAATTTCACCATTGCTTCATTTTTAAGGGGTTTTTTCCCATTATATAACGAAATCACAATAGTCAAAACAACCATACAATAAATTAAATGGTAAGACTAGAAGTAAAACAAGAAAAAAATTACATAATTGACATATTTATAGATGTTGATTGATCCATTTTTAAGAGATTCTTCTCTCATTAAATATATGGAAATCATAATAGTCATAACTAGGATGCACTAAATGAAATGGAGACGTTATAAGTAAAATAAGGAAAAATTTACATAACTAGATATCTAGGGTTTATCTTTCATTGTAAGAGAAACTTATTTAATTAAATTTATCAAGTTTTATTAGCCTTTTGTTAGTCATTCATTAAGTATTTCTCTCCCTACTCTTAAATGCATTATTAAGTAGGTAGATTCAAAAATATTTTCAATGAGGTGACCCACACCTTCATGCATCACGACATCTGAATTCTTGGTTGATACTCCTAGAGTTATATTTTGCTTGGGTTTATATTGTATGTAGATTGTCAATCAAGGCTTATCCAATAACCTTTTATAGCAATGGAATATATGAAAGTTATTCCTTTTGGGCTTGAATATGGAAAATTAAATATACAAGTAACATTTCATGGAATGCAATTACTAGAATCCCTCATTTTTCCTAAAATATGTTATATATGGAATATAATTCAAGGAAATATGACATTACTATTACATAAAAAAAAATTGGATTTAAGAGATGTTCAAGGAGCTATGTTCTACAAATAATATTATAATCAATTTTTTTCCCTTAAATAATGATTGACCTCTACACTAATCTCTATCCCAAATGGTCATCTTTGTGAATACATGGTTCATCATTTTTGGGCATGAGGTAGTTCATGAAGCCTTAATGAATCACCCAATGTATTTTAGGGAATGTAAAAACCCTATTATTGGCCAAATTAACTTCTTATCCATTTTACCAATTTGATATAGCTTGAATCACAATAGAGGCATGGCATACTCATCCATTCTCTCCACATTAGTAGTTAAATATACACTTGCCCACTTAAAATTGTTCCATTAACAAATTTAGATTCCAATTATGACTAGAGGTTAGGCATCCAAAGTGCTTCATAAATTTCTAATCGAAACTACATGCTAATTTAAATACAGAATTTGGTTGTAATGGTAAAATGAAAAAAGAAAAGAAAAGAAAATTATTATTGACCAACATGACTCCCTACCCATTTTAATAAAAAATAGTGTAGCATGAGTTGTAGTAGAGGCATGCCACACCCATCCACACTCTCCACATTGGTAGTTAAGTGCACACCTCAAAATTTAAAATTCTTGCATCAATGAATGTAGCTTCTAATTATGTCTAGAGGTTATGCACCCAAAGGTACCCAATAACTAGCGAATGGAAATTACATGTCGATTTCTTAATAGAATTTTGTTTGTATGCACATTTTTGTTCATTTATCTTGATGTTCAAAATTTATATAATGCATATCATCAATTTATTTACTGAGTTGATGCATATTAAAATAAACATAAACCAATGATGACATTCTAATTGATGACTATATTCATCCCCGTGAAGATATATAATCATCCCATGTGCATAATTCACATTCCAACATATGATTCAATGAATTGAAAACATAGAACTATATTAAGATATTAGTACTGATTATTTTTCTAATGTTGTCAATGAAACTTGTATATGAAATATTCACATTCCAAAACTCATTATGGATACCAGCCCCAAGCCAAACTATGATTCCACTGAGGGAAATGACCACCTATAGGGTCTACCTTTTATTCTTCTCACAACATTGTGCATAGGAATTGGCCAAACCCAAACAACTCCCAATAAGCCTCTTGATGCGAAGACCTCTAAGCATGCAATAAATATTTCAAGCATGGATCTCTTCCTCTAAGTCAATCATAACACAAAATTATGTATTTCTCTTCTTCACAACTCATTCCCTTGGAAAATCCATCTCAACAAGTGTGACAATGTAGGAAAATTAATAGCCCAAACCATTTATTTTTCCTTTAGGAGAGGTGGTCTTGTATGTTTTGTTTTAGATTCAATGCATCAATTATATATTTCTTTAGAATCATTTGGGGTTATCACTTCCTCACTTAATCACATATTATTTACATTTTAAAATATCATCATAGATATGAGGGTTTATTATTCACTATATTTCCCTATCCCCTATCCTCATTCCCCATACGGGCTCTTATCATTATTTCCATGGATTCCTTCTCACCAACCAACCAAAAAATCATTTAACTATATATGAGCTTACATAATCTCACCAAAAACCATAGTTGTACGTTAAATTTCCATGTGATCATAGAATGTCATTCAAATCCTTGGTAGGACAATCAAGAGAATAGTACTTCCACAATTCAAAAACAAATTATACACTTTTGGGATTTTCATGTTAGTACGTGTCCTTTTTCCATGATACATAATAATTCTTTTGCATACATATGTGAAAGTGGTAGTGAGTTTATGAGATGCCACATGGAAAAGAAATGTTTCCCCATGAGTTTCCCTTTCCTCTTCCCCTCTCACGGAATCAAGGTTGTTTGTGCTCTTTAATTTGTCTTGGGTATTTTCACTTATTTCATAGTTATTTAACATATACTTTTATGCACCATGGTGACATCATGACATAGTTTCTAGGAGACATAAGAAAACATCAAATAAATGTTTATGCCCCATGGTTTTGATAATATCATAACTTATGTTTCGTGACATCCATCATGTGGCAACCTATGTACCACAATTTCCATAATGTCCTATCCTATGTCCCATGAAATTCATTAAGTCCCAATGTATGACGTATGTTGTCTATTATTGTCTAGTTGATCCTTAGCCATGGGATCCATACTAGGAATATGTACAAGATATTTAAGATATTTATAATATTCACAATATGAGTATCTTATAACTAAGTTCATTAATCTTAAACATATCAAATAACCATGTGGTGACAATTAAAGTACATACAATCTTAGGTGGTAGAAAATTTGCTTATATTTAAGAAAATATATACCAATGGTATTGATATGTTATTATGTATCTATGATATACACAAGGTTCGGTCCCATTCGATGCATCCCAATCATATAACTACATTATGATGACCCTTCCTTATGGTGCTAGGAAAAAAATATGGAGGATGGTTTGGAATGATGACCAATGACCAAAGATATCCACTTTCTTACAACTATTAGATCACGAAGGTAATCAAACATAGAAGGTAATTTTATGAACATATTTTAAGGCCCTCTAATGTATTGTGTTTAGAAAACACAAAGAGTATAGATAATGTTTTTTTATCTTTCTCATTTGCATAAGGCATCTAGACTATGATCAAAATGTTATCATGTGCGCATACATCCCAATTAAATTGGATATTTTCCAATTCCTTTAAATGGTTTTGAGGGAAATTTAGATACATATGTGTTCAAGTTTGAAATAGGGTGTTTGGATTTTTCAATTGGAATAATTTGTTGCATTTGAACATGAATTCAAATTTATCCATTCTATGTAGTTTAAGCTATCAAAACTACTTTTTGAAACCATCTTAGTAAAAATAATGGTTTTTTAAAGAAATAAAAAGATAAACATGAATGCACCAAGAATTCTATTTTAGAGAATCTTATTCCATGTTTTTAATCCTTCCTCTCTTAACACTCCTGCTATGGCTAACAAATTTTTAATAATACCACATAACTTCACCTTCCCCTTTCATAAACTCAAATTTGATGGTGCATTTAGGTTATCTAGGGAGCCCAAGTGATATGATAAGTCATGACTATATGAACTAACCTCATTATGAGATATTAAGATCACTATTACAAATTCTGATAAAAGTTTATCCTTTCAGTTTGACTTAAAACAAACTTAACTTCTACAATTGAAATGAATACATATAGAGAACGACCCTCAACTCCATATTGTTAAACAATATTAACTCATTCAAGAATGAATAACATGATTTTATTCTTCTAGCTAAAAACCCACCCCTAGCCAAAAACTCATTACCTTGTTTGGTTCTATAATAACATCCACTCAATTAAATACCAAAATTAGACTATTTCTCTAACAAATTTCACCTCTCTAAAAGCTACATCTTCATTTATTTCAATAATAATATCTAAATTATTTTATTTCAATATTAATTATCTAAATAATATTTATAATAATTTGCACATTTTATTACAACATATCCATAAAATTGGGCTTATTAATATTCTCCCGAATCAATACTTTCTTACAAATTTCTATAGAATTTTATTATCCATGTCAACCTAGTATTCACATGAGAGTAAACAATCATTGAATGAGGCACTAGTTGAAAATTCAATTGGCATGAATAATATGTAGAGAGTGATTCTCGACAACACTACTACGGGAAGAAATAGGTCAATATCAATTCCACTACAAGGCAAAAATTATGAGACTGCTAAGTGCCCTCGTGCCATATTATTATGCAGGTACTATGAGGGGAACTTTTGACTCCCTCTTGTGTCATATTATGAGACAAGTACTATTATTATCATAACTAACTTTGAATGCGTATGTAATCTATTGTGTCCACTATGTAGGGTGCACATGGTCGTTAATGTTGTTACGGCTGTGTCATAACCTTAGGGATTCAACTAACATTGGATATCTATATTATTTTATATCCAAAGACGAGGGGGCATGCTTTTTTAATTTAATAATTACGCCCCTCATCAATACATCAAAAATTGGTACAAATGTCAGTAGAATTCCTCGTGCATTGATGATTAGAAATTCTAGTTATATCACGAAGTTTGAAAATTAAAAGTGGAATCAAGCACACATCGTAATCATACACACCATTAGTCACTTATAAGCTTATGTCAAAAGTTTATACTTTGACATGAAATAAAACCCTTCCATGGAAAAACAAAACAGAATTAACCATAAATTACACAAATTTCACCTCCTTATTATTGGGAGGGCTTTTTCTAAAAGCCAAATTATAACTTACTTATATATGCTTTTCTTATGAAATGTAATGATAGTAAAATCTCTTTTGAAAATAGGAAACATTTTTCTTAGTTTATCATTTATATAATTATTTAGTATATCAGTTTTTAAGTATTAGGAAGGATTTTTTCTCTTAAAGTTGAAGGATTTATGTTCCCCTCACATATAAATGAACTAGTTTGTGCATTTATGTTTTATTGATATTTATATCATTTTGGGGACAACATCTTATAATTTGATAGTTGGATGAATTTTCCATCCAAAATTAGGGATGACTCTGGCGTAGGCTCAATTTAGTTATTGAATTTTTATATTATTCTATAAATATAAGTTACATTTCTTCTTTCTCATTTCAAGGCTGGAAATTAGGGTAAACCCTGAAATATTTGGGGTACAAGGTCAATCAACAAAAGAACCTAAAGCCATTACAACAATATACTCATTAAAAGTTCAACATATCACTAGGTGGAAAGGATATCAATTGTTTCCCCAACCACCTAAGTTAAATCCAATTAACTTATATAGATATATATATATATATATATATAAATCTCCTCACCCTCCTCTAATATTATTAACTTTAATATCTATTTATTTTCATTTATAAACATAATTTACAATTACATATCTCATTTACATTAGGTTGTAAAATAAATTGGAAGGTTAATCAAAATGTATATTATTATTTTCATGCTAAAATAAATTTAAATACATGTTTATGAAGAGTCTTATAAAGAGAGTGGTAAACACATTTTTTTTAAATATTTGTATGATTTTCCCTTTATTTCAATGTGTTATGTTCATTCTCCCCAAAGGAGAGTGCCTAAGAGCATAGGTCCTCCCCTACTTTGATATGATGCTAGCTCATATGAAAGGGGGTTGTGGCTCCCAACACACTTGGTGCATTGCACCTGCTCCGGTCACTTCATCGATCATGGATCATGATAGGAAGCAGGCACCAGGTTAAACATCATTTGAATATTGCAGATGGCATAGGGAGGTAAAAGAGGACTCAGTAGTATAATTCTATCATATTGGTAGAGTTGGAGGAAACAAATGATTGTATATACTGCACGTTGACCATTCTAGCCAAGAGATCAACCAACCTCGCCTTTATCTCAGATGAGGGTAGTGACTAGCCAATGTGGATTCCTAGAGATTATATTCAATAATTGTTATGAATAATTGGTTTTTTTCTTTCAACACTAGTAATATGTTTTTCCTTCTCATGTTTATGCATGTCAAGGTATAGCACAAACATCATGTTTTTATAAGTTTCTATTTACAATATGCTCTAGTTAGATGAGGTCGTAGCAATATCAAGACTTTGAACTTATGTTACTAGTATGGTTTCCCTTTGGGAAGACCATCCATAGAAAAAAAAAATTCTATGTAATCCTCATTTGAGATAATCCAAAGTGCCTAACTTCAAAAAGAAAAAGAAAAATGTGATATATTAATTCTTATTTAATATAATATTATAGTTATCATGTAACATTTATATTTAAATATATTTAAATAGTTTTTGTATGGGGGGATTTGTTTGACCAAAGTAGTCTGGGACTTGTACCTAACACCAACCCGAAATATAAGCACAAGAATACTGACAAAAGCACAGACACAAAAAACAAGTATCTTGTAAAGGGAAAATATGTTAGTTAAGATCCCTAAACCTTATTAAATGCATTGACTAATAGAAACACCATACCTTCATCACCATATAAACCCCATTAACCAAGTGCTTAACCTTTGAGTTCATCAAATTGACTTATCTTGTGAATGAATCTATTTGAAATTGATATTGGTTATCATATCATTTTCATTATTTTTTATCATGAATTAATTAATTGATACTTGCTACTTTCTTTTATGTTTTGAAAAATAATACACACATATATTTCCATAGAAAAGTTTATTTGGAAGAACCTAATGGTACTTAAGGTAAATTCATTGGAATACAAAATGTACACCTAATTATACCTTGTGACCTACTTAGCTATTATTTCTTCAAAATGGAAATTAAAACCACTTCATCTAACCCTTCAAAAATTTTCTTGAACATGGGAAATATCTTCGAGGAAATCCTTTAGGAACTTCCTCACATTTGTAATTTTTTATGGGTAAATTCCATGAACAAAAAATACCTCACTACTTTCTTTGGGTTTAAAATACATTTGTACAATGTTTTCACTTTTACTTGTTGTAATTAGTTCTTTCATGAAAATTTCCATTTTGTAATTTACCTATACATTGACATCATTTTTTCACACATGAATATATCAAAATTCTTTGTAAAATTGTCAACATATTAAATTTATGTATGTCAATATGCTAATGGGGATGTCATTTTCAAATCTCCCACAAACATTTTGGTAATGACATATTTAGGATCTTTAAACTGATGCCCTAGAAGTTACTAAATAATAGGGCTTTAAAGTCAATCCTTGGTAAACATTCTTATATCAATATTTTTGAATAACAAAATTATGATGTTTATGTTGCATAATTGATGCATGGATATTGATATATCAACCTTAAAGGGAAAAAATTTACTATGTAATCCCCGACCCAAAGCTCTTCAATTTTACCTTTTGAAAAGCATTGCTAGTGATTCAAATGATATTTGAATATGGTTTTGAGTTCAAGCCTTAAAATGATGCTAACTTAAAAATGGTGACAATTCATCACATTTCTCATCTATTATGGCCATAGACCATGACTATTGTTCGGATTGAGGTCATGATCACATAAAACACTATTATAGATTGATGATATGGGTCACTTTCAAAGGTAAAAATGTAGAACTATGAGATGGAGATTGCATAGAAAAACATGCCCACAAAAAGAAAAAAATAGCTCATTTATGAAAAAACGTATTTTTCCTAAAGAAATCCATATTCATCAATTTTATTTAGTAGTTAGAGGATGAAATAAGAGTGTTTTGATAGTGTTATGACTGCACCATTACTCATTTATTGTTGTGGCTCTGTCATTGTTGTTACAATGTTGTGACTCCATTGTTGTTATAGTGTTGTGAATTTGTCATTTCTGTTATAGTGATACAACTTTTTGGTTGCTATTACAATGCCATGACTATGCAATTGTTGTTATGATGTTGTGAATCTACCATAACGCTATGGAGAATACCTTGATGTGATTCCATGTGTATTATAGGACTTCGTGGAAAATTGTTGGGTAACCTATGAAAGGAAATAATGAATATTTTGGGAAACAAATGAGGAAGTAAAACCATATTGACTACTCAACATGAAAGGAAATAATGACTGGAATGGGAAATTGATGAGGAATTTGAATTACTATGATTGTTTGGTTAAATAACCATCATTTAAGAGAAATGAATAGATGGGGGAGCTTAGGAAGTTGAGAAAGGGAAATGGAAAATGATTGAGTAAAGCAATAAAGAAACACAGGAAAAGAGGGAAGATGAACAACTAGGTGTGTTTGATTGAAAAAAATGGTGCATACGTAAATTCATAGCGTATATTAGGAATGTTCACATATTGTAAGAATAAATTGATGTTTATGTGAATAATAAATAAAAGTGGATGCCATTTATCATCTTGTTTCCTATAACTCTTAATTCATCATTATATTTGTTAGTATTTAATTTTTTTTAAAGTTAGTATTTAAGTAGCTATGCACTCTGTAGCCAGAGGAAAATTTATTGTAGTTGGTAGTTTACAAGATTTCAAGATCACATTTATTTAGGTGGTATCAAAGCTAATTTAAGTTCTTGATATTGGCTTCCTTTTAGTACATGTTTTTCGAGGGATCTATGAGGGTTTTTTCAACGAAATACCTGGAAGGAAATTTGTGAGAAACTAGGCCTAAACAAGGTATTAGAAATTATATAATAGGGAAATGAAAAGAAAAATATTGGAAACACATAAAAACATAAAATAGGAGAGACATAGATATACGTGGTTCACCCAATAATGGCTACATCCATGGAGAAACAACTATTCCTTCCTTATATATTATCCAACAAACTAAAGGGATACAATTAACAACACATATATTTTAACTTCCTCTTCACTCTCACATAATCTCTTGTCTTTTATCACACAGAATGATACACAAATGTAATACAATTCCATCATATAAATTGAGGGTTTCCTTCCAGGGAAAAAAATCCTAAATTAACATAACTTCTAGAGTCAAATATTTTTTGTAATTAATGGTCCATATTGAATACGAAATTACAATCTTTTACTAGGTAATTTTCTCAAAAAATTTCTTTCACGGGAAATTCCCCTGAACCCCTACCAATGGAGGGGCTCCCCCGCATGTTGTTTTCCCCCCTATAGCCATAGTGGGGTGTAAATCCACCCCACACCTCCCTATCAAATACTAGGATCCAAACTAAACTGAAATGAGACCTTTGAATTAGGAAGATAATCAAGCTCCACACCTAAAACAAGGCCTATGAATGTTATTCAGGTTGAATGGTATGTTATAGCCTTAAAATCCACCTACATTTAGAATTTCCCCAAGCCCACTTCCAACATAATCCAAGCTCCTAATCAGGCCCAATTCCATGTCACTCGCACTTGGAATCTTGCAGTATGAAAAAATCTCATTTTATGGGAAATTCCCACCTGGTTAAATGCATGCTAAATACAATGCACGTGCATAGGAATATTATAGCATGATTCTTAAATTAAGAATTTAGTTACATTTATCTAGCATATATAAACATTACATCATAAATAAATAAATAAGACAAATACTTATCTATTAATTTGTGCCCAACTAGTTGCAGAACTTTGACGTTCCACCTAACTATATACCTTGTCGTTGTGACTGAAATTCCACAATCATAAGGAGTTCTAGCTTTGTCAATCTTGCCCAAAATTCACCTGAGAGATGTCTCTGCAATCAATGTGCAAATATTATTTCAAGTAATCCTCTCATATGCCAACAATAACATAAGATACAAAGGCTGATGGGAATCCATACCTTTCAAAAGAAGATGCAACAGATGGTCGGAGTAGCAAGCTTGAGGGACACCAAAACTCCTAGTTTATAAACGCCAATCTAAGAATTGCACAAGCACAACCAACCAACAATACCCAAAAAGTATTACTGCAAATTTTGGTTAGCATAATAACAATTATTGATAATACATAAGCAACATGAACAACATGAATGATAGCAATGAACATCAACAATATAGAGGAATGGAATCAACTTTTTTATTAAAATAAAATGTCATACATAAATGGTATACCTCAAGGCATACGGGCCTTCTCCTCTTCAACTAGCAACCTTGTTTCCTCCTCGTACAAATATGACCTCAAAGAGACAATGCAGATCTCCCACTATATTATGATATCTATATATAGTTTTCCCCTTAACATGACAAGTATATATTGAATTTTTGGCCTCATTGGGAGAATGAATATATATTCTTAGGGTAATATAACTTATGAAACTTATATATTAATTCACCCTTAAAAAACTCAAAAGCTAATCAGTTGAGATGATCTTCTCGAGAATGAGCAACTATAGAAGGCCCAAGTTGAACACTCACTTGAAAGGGATAATTTGCGTTGATGACTCTAGTTAGAAATTAAAAGTGATAGTTTCAACATAGGAGTGACATGGCTTAATTAATGTCCAAGTTGTAAAATGTTCAAAATCAAGGGCACAAACTATGCATCAAGGTCAAAAGAGTCAAAAGTTTCTGCAACTCACTCAATGTGGAAAAATAGACCAATAAGAAGAAGAGGTATGATCAAATTGAAAAGATACATCTTAGAACCACTTTCCCAATATAAATGTGATATCCATGAGCCTAAATACTTTAATGTAATTTCATGTATATAAGTTTAATTCTCGAAGTCAGTATGTTGCATTAGAAAAATAGAGAGAATTATCAATAATTTTACTGATAATGATTGAGGTATAGCTGCTAATGTAAAATTTTATTTATGTTTTATTTTATGAATAAAAAGAAACTGAAAACTTATGGCTAGGGAGAAATGGTTGAAAGAGGAAAAAGGCCGCAGTTTTGAAAAATTTTCATTATTCATCAAAACTCCTAGGCATTTAATCTGGGTGATTAGATTTAATTCTGAAAATTATTAAATGGCCATTTAAATGTTTCCTACAAGACATTAAGTTGTCTTCAAAAGTGGGAAAAAAAGGCTCAAAAATGAGTAGTTAACTACCTACCACCTATTAGTGAGGTGGAGATAGTTAACAACCACCCAAAGAAGTGGTAGATGGATAGTATCTGAGAATTCCCCTATTTTTGTCTCAATTATTCTGAGAGAGGAATAACAGAGACTAAAGAGAAATAAGGAGAATAGACAGAAAAACTTTGTAGGTATAATTTTCTTGGGGGGACAAGCAGAGTTTTGGATTTTTTAAGATTGGGAGGAGCCAAGTAACTAGTCATAAATTTTTGATAAATATTTTAGGTTAGTGTTCTAAATTTGTTCCTCTCATGTTGTTCAAAGAAATAATTTGAGTTATGTTTACTTCCAGTATTTAGAATTTATGTTTTCAAGGAAAATTCATAATTTATGTTTCTTATGCACATGGAAGCTTAAATAGTAAAAGAATATGGAGAAATTAAAGTAGTGAGTTTACTTTAGAATACTAAGAATTTTGGAAAGTATTGTTAATTTTTTATGGTTTTGAATGGGATAGGAATTATCATACACTACTACATTTGGCGGAAATTCCGACACTTGGTTTCGAGGCTTTTGACCAAATGTCGGAAATTTCCCCAATTTTTTTCCATCCCGCCCGAAACCGTCGCTATACCGACGTTTATAGAAAAGTGTCGCAATACCGACACTTAGAAAAGTGTCGCCATTGCGACGTTTGGAGGAAGATGTCGCACTGGCGAAACTATGGCCCAACGCGTCGCTATTGCGACGATTGCAAGTGCGACACAATGTCTAAGCGTCGTAATTGCGACAAGCAGAGACCTTCTGCAATAGCGATTTCTTCGCCATCGTGATAACGACACTAATATGCTGTGTTAAATGCAATACATAACTTATAAGGCATACCTGTTACAAGGAATGATTTATTGTTTGTAGATCCGTTTGGTACAGCTAGCATTAACGTCGATATTTCAAGAATGCTGCATTTGGCTTCTCCGCTTGTATCAAAAGATTCGCTTCTCAAATTTTCTGTGTAATAGATTTTTACCGTTTTCGCCTCATTGCTTCGCCTTCTCAAATTTCTATGTAAAATGGTGTTCATCGCAGTCTTTCCTCCTATAAGAGGGGTTGACTCGTCATAGTTGCTTAGTTCATCTGCATTGATTGTTAGGTCAGTGATTATGCAGATGCCAATCAAGATCAAGTTTATTATCTTCATCACCCAATACAAGATTTAAATTTTTCCCAAAGAAACGCTTATTAATTTGGCAACCATTATTTCTCCCTACTTTAAAAACCCTACATTTAAATGAAAACAAGCATTGCATTTCAACTACAAAATCTATTAGTGTTCAAATGTACATGTGTGCTACATTAACGTCTGATATCACGCAAGGTGACTCCGCCTCCTCTCTTGCGTGTAATGATTTTCCAACATCGCCTTCCAGCCTGCACGATCACGATTCACTTCAAATTTTGCGTAACGATCGCCTTCTGTGCCTCTGTGTATCAACATTGTTCTTACGGTAAAACTCCGGTAAGTTCTTAGCGCAGTTCCTCCTAGAGGGTAAGCACATGCCTAAATCCAACAGCTCCACTTGAGAAAACTTTTCATAATCTTGGGGCTGGATATACTGCAGAGCAAACAATTGTAGTTATCATTCGTGCTCCAATATATTAATATACTTTTTACATTGAACCGAAGAAAGGGAAACAAGCAAATGCTAGCCATCATACAATGCTTTGACATAAGAGTTTTTAGTGACATACTTGAAAAAAAGAACTCATCCACTGATATTTATAATCATTTGAGTTATTCAAGTTAAACACAATGTCAAGAATCAAGATTCAATACCCTCTATTATCTTCATCACCAAATACAAGATTTAAATTTTTCCCAAAGAAACGCTTATTAAATTGGCAGCCATTATTTCTCCCTGCTTTAAAAACCCTACATTTAAATGAAAACAAGCATTGCATTTCAACTACAAAAATCTATTAGTGTTCTAATGTACATGTGTGCATCACTTGTGTAGGGTATTCCTTTTCCACTTTCACATTATCCAAGAATGTGTGCAGTATAGTTCATATTTTTTGTGATTTAGATTATCTTGAAAAAAGGAAAGGTAAATTATTTCCCATGGAAAAAGAAGGTTTTCCCTTTTTACTACTGGAAATGGTACAACAAAGTTCCATTTCTACCCGAAACTCCTATGAAACAAGAACCAAATAAAGGCCATGTCCTCAATGGACATCATTTGGCTTTGAAAATGGCCATTGCACCGTGTTGTTTCTTATATTACATCACGATAGTTTCTTAGGTCATTTCTTGTTTCTTGAGATGAAAACAACCAAAGAAATTGTGAAGATCCTTTCAAGAAATAAATGACCATTTCTTAATCATATCTCAACTATTTTTTATTTTATTCAGTGGTTGCTTACTTTGAGAGAAATTTGACACTTTTATAAGGAATATAACATAAAAACACAAAATGGGAAGGAATTGATGATGTAGATGACCTTTAGTTGTTGTCAATTAAGAATTGATAATATATGATGCATGTTCTGTACTACAAACTAGATTCCTTCCTGGAGTTAGGACACAGAGTATTGAATCAAAGTTGTAGTTTCTAACTTCTTGTATTGGTTCATCAATCTTGAAATTTAGACATTGCATGTCTTCATTGCTTCATGTTTGAATAATTTGCGTCATATCGTACAATAGGAAATTAGGAATTATGATTATTATTACTTTATGGATCTGTTAAGTTACTTTTAAGTTTTCATGGTTTAGTGTGAAATTATTCTAGTCCCCAAACACATATAATCAAGGAATTATAACGTGATTTCAAACATTAAATATCAACAAATTTGTTTAAAGGATATTGAAAGGAAAAAGGTGATGGAAGATAGAAAGTGCCTTACTTAAATTCTCTAAGGATTTTTCAATAGTTGCTCCAAAAGCTTCACTTCAAGGCCCTTCAAGATCATCTCCAACAATGCTATACCATCAGCTTCAACAATGTTGCTCCAAAAATGTCCTCAAGGTCTTCACAACAAGTTTACTAGAAGTTGCTCCAACAATATATTCAACAAGGTCTTCATTGTCAACTCGTCTCTTGTTTGGGTGCCTTAATGTGCAATGACATGTTTCCAGGACTGAATTCAATGCAAGGCATATTTGAAACTCTAACTCTGTCTTCCGGTGTCTTATTAGAAATTATTTCAGTTTTCATTTTGTGTTTTCAAGTTAGATATTGTTTTCGAGTTTTTACATTTATAATTTTATTGCAATGTGGCAGACTGATCAGAGCAGTGCAGGAACAACCCCGAGACGGGATGATCGCGGAAAGAGGCCAGCGGAAGAACATGTAAAGTGCCAGCATTGCTCTATCTTCAGGTATTTTAGTTATTTACACAATTGAAATAATATTAATTTTTTTCAAATATGCAGACACCTAGCCATGGTACGCCTGATGATTACCTCTTTGAGGAAGAGCTTTCTTCATCCCTATCTCCAGTGTTCTTGTTGCGAAAAAAGGCACGAGATGCAAGGTTGGAATTTAATACTTTGATAGACGCGCCTCAAACACCTGAAACAGAAGAGAAGATAAAACAACTTATGAGCTAGCTAGAAAGATATCAGGTAATAATAAAAAGTCAAAAGGATATTTTTTTTGTTCTGCATGAGATGAATTGTGATAGTTTGATTTTTAATTTTTATATTGACTAAACTAACAAAAATTTCTTTTGTATGTAGCGTTTTCTGGCATTTTCTGAACCCGGTGTTGGTGGTAGTGGGACACAAGGGCAAGATATTGCCCAACAACCCTCTCGTACACCTTCTACTCCTTTAGGTGCTAGCCAAGAAACACACCCTGCCCAAGCAGACACCCAGCCAACCGCTGAACGTGTTGGCAATGATGAGGTTGATATGGCCAACTACATTATTGTGTTTCCTAGAGCTACACGTGTTAGCTCCACAGGGACCATTAATGGCACGTTGTTGGTGAACGATGAGGGTGTCCCTATAAAGCATGTACAACTCCCAGGTAAATTTTAATATTTTAACTATTTCATGTACTTTATCTAAAACATATTTATCATGATTTTTATTTTTAAATTAATGATAATATTTTTTTTTTTCTATGTAGGAAACATTGAGTTCTACAGGTTTTTGGAGATCCATGCGTTGGTAATTTTTGGCCCAACCATACGCACAGGGTGGAATTCCCAGAATTCCAACCTGAAAAAAGAACTTCTAGATTATCTAGAAGCCCTTTTTGGGGTCGGCACATTTGACAGAACAGCGGTGGCTCGGGTAGCCGGTAAATATTTGAAATATACCAGGGACACCTATAGGACGCAATTGAAATTTAACCCTAGATACGAGCGTCCTCTCACAGTTCCAGAGAGTGAGTGGAGAGCACTCATCCATGACGGAAAAGAGAAAAGGGCAAAGAAAGAAGGAAAAATGCCAACTGGACCCGCAAGGTAAATTACAACTTTAATTCAATAGCTTTAATTTTCTATGTCTAAAATAAAAGTGTGCTACGTCATATTTGACTTCAATCTTTTGATGCTAGGTTGCTTGACACCTCAAAGGCAACCAAAGCTAGGACAAAAAGGGCTGTCACAAGAAGGTATTATCTTCACTGAAATTTACGTAAGAATTGTAATTAAGTAGCTAAACATCTTATTATTAATTGTATCGCCTTCCAACGTTTTTGTAATCCTATCAGATATGATTAAAAATACACAATCATATATAATGTAGGGTGATGACTTTGGAACAATAACTACAGAGGAAGATAAAAATATTGCTTTCCGTTTTGGCTATCAAGCTGTAGTTGAACGTCGCAGAAGCTTGGGGCAGTCCCAAGATCTACAATGCCCGGGTATAAGGTAAAACATTAACCTTTCCATTATGTTTTTTTTCATTATATCCCATAAATTTATGTCTAACAATTAAATCAGGGAGAAACACTAACCGAACGCAAATAACCCATGAATATCTGGGCCAACAAAGGGGGGATGATCCTCACGTGCAACCCGATCATTGTAGTGGGGACCAAGCCGACAATGGTACTATCAGTGAGGGTTGCGACGGTAATTAATTTCCACTTATAATTTTTTCTAATTATACCTTGATGGTTGTCCTTATAACATTTTTTGTTTAAATGACATAGAATGTTTCCCTTGAGGATCTTACCACCAGAGAGGAAGACAGGGCAACAGTCCCAACGACGACAACTGGTGCACCAGGTAAATAATCTCATTGCAATTTTTTTTATTAATATTACCGAACTAGTTCAATGATATTTAAAAACTGACAATTAAAATTTAATATTATCTGTTTTTGTAGGCTATGCCCCGTCACTGGATGAGACCAGACATCGTGACTACGCAACTAGGTCAGCGGCGACAACTGGTGCACCAGGTAAATAATCTCATTGCAATTTTTTTTTTTATTAATATTACCGAACTAGTTCAATGATATTTAAAAACTGACAATTAAAATTTAATATTATCTGTTTTTGTAGGCGATGCCCCGTCACTGGATGAGACCAGACATCGTGACTACGCAACTAGGTCAGCGGCGACAACTGGTGCACCAGGTAAATAATCTCATTGCAATTTTTTTATTATTAATATTACCGAACTAGTTCAATGATATTTAAAAACTGACAATTAAAATTTAATATTATCTGTTTTTGTAGGCGATGCCCCGTCACTGGATGAGCCCAGACATCGTGAATACGCAACTAGGTCAGCAGTGCGGGTTGAAAGGCACGAAACAGGAGCAGAGCACGATGATATTGATGATGTAATTAGGAGCTTTAAAATAGGAAGAAGAAAAAGAAAATTTGACAATGTAAAATATTGTATTATTATAAGACAAACGTTACCATACTTGGAACGTTTTTTGCGTTATATAAAAAACTCATTTATCATACTATTTTTATGTCAAGCATTAATTGCAATGTTTCCTTATGTACTTTTTGTTGAATTGTTTTTTTATTAGTTATTGAATATTTTTTTTTATGCTCATGAAAGTAAAAAATGAAATATAGATTGGGTATTGGGGAATTGAGAGTGATGTGAGGAGGGGGGGGGGGGGGGAGGGGCCATAAGAGCTTCCACCTTCACGTGGTTGGCCCTGTTTAGTAGAGAATAATTTATTGGAGCGATTTAATCTTGGAGCAAACCTCCCTCGATCCAGTGTAGCAACAAAAAAGTCACTGTTGATTTAGTTGCTACTCTTTCAGATCGTGGGAGGCTTGTTCCAAGTTCATGCGACTCCAATAAATTGTTCTTGAAACGAAGAGGAGCTTATTCAGGTATGTTTTGACATTTTAAACATATGTCATAACATTATCATAAGAATGCATCTTAGAGTAAAAAATATTACATCAATTACTTGTATTTATTGTATAGATAATGATGGATTTTGATTGACTTGGCAGTGCAGGTACAAATCCTCTTGCATCATGAGCAATAAAACTTGTCAACCAGGGTCATGTCCAGGATATTTTTGCTTGTGCGCTTGACCAGGTTTGTAATGTCACATTTTGTAAGTTCCTTTACAATTCATAATTCAATATTAAGCTTGTTCATGATTATTATCTAGGTTTTTTGTATGTGTTTTTTCATCTATTTGATTGTAAGCAACTCTGCATGTTTCCTGTTGTTCACTATGATTTCTCCCATTACCACTCCCAGGATGAATCCCACTTTATTGTTACATAGGTTACTTTATTGTTACTATGATTTCTCCATTTACGATTTCATAGGTTACATCATGTAAAGTTGTCAATCTCAGGTTGGTGATGAGCTTTAGTTCTCCAGATTTGGGGCTTTTCTGATATTTTCTCCCTCATGTCATTCCTGCATCACCTCATTGTTTGAGCATGCCAATTTTATACCACTTGTACCAATTGGCACATGTCAATCTCTGAGTGGTGCCACATTTCACCTATTTTCAGTGAGAGTTTAGGGTTTCTCTAACATAGCTTCAGAAATCCGATTCAGTGCCTGCTTGAATATCGTCACATAATACTCATGGCTTGGATTGATGAGCATGTTCTGAATGGTTGGTTGATTCATAAGAACCACCCATATAGTCATCTTGAGATATTTCAGAAGTTTTCTTGGGTTTCTTTTTTCACCGTTTCTAGTGGGTGGGATGGTGTGGGGTGATCCATCAATACTGGTGCTCTTGTAGTAGGGAATTTGTTTTTGGGGATATAAAGGAGCATTTGATGTAGATATCCCATTGGATGCATTCATAGATGGGCACGAGAGGTCAAGAATTTAAATTAAAATATGCAACCTCTAGCATGGAAACCTGAAGGCTGCGAGAGACACTGGTTAAAGTTGTTTTGTGGTGGCTTTAATATAGTCATGATTTCTTTCTATTATCTTAATGCAAATATATAGTCCGGTCTCATTAAAATGAGGATTGTGGTTGTATTTCTCTTTGGTTGTTTCTCTCTTAATGCTCCAGAAGTTGCCAAAAGTTGTGATAGTTGTTTAGTTTGCATGTTACAACTTAAAAGTGGTTTTTAGCAATGGGAGTCATGTTTTTTAAGGTTCATACTAATATGAAGATCTTGTAATTCTATATTCAGGATAAGAGAAGATGGCCTCTGCTTTGGGCAGTATGACAACAATTTCCACATCTACCTCATTGGGTAACAATGGAAAGGGAAAGAAGTTGGGTGCAATGTTTGATAATTATGGCAGACAATTGTCTTCTCTTTCAGTTTTTTCACCCATTTCCTTTAATCGCTCAAGCAGAAGAGGGACTCTGAGATTACGCGACAGAGAGAAGGTAGCTAATACAAGAGCTATGGAAAAGGAGTTGTACTTCAACAAGGATGGCTCAGTGACAAAAAAATTGCAGGTCAGAGAAAAAATTATGTTTAAAGGAAGGTCACCTGCACGTGAAACTTCACTGCGGTGGATCTTTCCTTGTCCACTTATATTCGATTTTAATGTGTTATTTTAATTTTTCATGGAGGGTTGTTTTGGCATATGGTCTGGCATTCAATTGCACACTTACTGAAAGCATTGTCAATTTGTCTTGCAGGCGGTGTGAACAAACTTGCTGATCTTGTTGGAGTCACCCTTGGGGCGAAGGGCAAAATGTTGTCTTGGAGAGCAAACATGGTTCTCTGAAAATAGTTAATGATGGTGTGACAGTAGCTAAGGAGGTAATTTGTAGATGTGTGCTCTGTTTTTCTTTTTAACGTTGTATTAGTTCCCCCTCTTAAATGTCTTAGATTTGGTAGGCATAATTTGAAAACTCAAAGGTGAAAGGAAACATATTTGTTACCCAGTGGTCTAAAAGGAAAGGGGTATGAGTGAGTCAAATTTTATTGTTATTGACAGTGTAAAGAAATTTATCTCAATGCTATGGTTTTTGCCTTTTTATTGGTTGAATTAGAGGACCCAGTTGAAAATATTGGGGCCAAGTAGGTTGGTTTTCCTTTTTGTTGATGGTTTGGTGTATCTAATTGAATTAGTTGCCTAAGGTATTTTTGGTTGCAAACTCCTTTTCATTTTTCATACAGTATTGGCCTTGTGGAATACATTTGATTGTGTGGTCTTGTTAGATCTACAACATTTGTAGTTGTTTAGTCTTATGACCGAGGTGCACTTTTATTATGGAAATAGTTGATGCAATATTGTCATTTAATCCTTACTGCAAGGTAGCATGTTGAGAAGTTTCTTGTGAAACATTTGGTATTCAAAATGACACTTGATCCTATACATCATCATGCACTTGACTTCAAAATTCATATTCAAAGTGTGCCAAACAATTCTTGCAAAATTTCAAATATTTATGTTGTTTTAAACCATTATCTTTTTCATGTATTGGATCCTGAAAATGTGAAAAAGACTTTGGTATGAAACCAACTGGTGAATAATTTCCAGCAAAACAACCACTTCCAAGACATGATTTAGAAGTAGAACAAATGTGCTTATGAAGCATAGAAAGATATCCTTGATGCATTGTCAATGTTTGGCTAGGTTATTTTTGGAGAAAATAACTCCTTATTCCTAGAATAGTGATCTTCAATACAAGTAAATGCCAGAGAAGAGAGATCATCGTGTGACACAACAAAACTGACATTGGACCCCTAAGGAGAGTTGGTGTGTCTACAATCGCTCTGTCAGCATTTTCCCTTGGTTTACCCCGTTCTTTTCCTCCAGCCTGAGTCTTAATTGACTTCTTCTTTCTTCGGGTTTATTTATCAAATTCGTAGAATTTGATAAATAAATACCATCCACAATGGTTGGACTTTAATTTATATTCCCGACTTTATATTATCTCCAAGCCTTATAACCAATGTTTAACTTTCAACACTTTGTATTTATACTCTACGTTTCTTTTTAAATAAATAACTTGTAATGAACTTTCGGCTCTATATTTCACCACCCAGCCTTACAACAATCACGCTCCAGACTTATGCTAATTATCTGCCAATCGTTTAATTAAACAATTTCATTATACTTCGGCCCCACCTATATATATCAATAACCAATCAAACACTCGTATCGTACCTGGCTATCCTCCGCACACCTTAGTTAACCTCCGGGCAAGTTCAACGTGTGACCACCGTTCGATGGCCCTTCTCCAAATCAACGACTCTTGGCAATTTCGCTCGGCTTCCAACGTCGGGCTTTAACGTGCGATGGCGCGGGTTAAACGGTGGTTTTCCGGGGGTCACTTCGCCATGTGTCGCATTCCCTATGGAATCGCTCACGGATAGGAAATACCGCCTACTCCGCAAAAGTAGTGCGATATGGGCAACCCGCTTTTGTGATTCCGCTCGTGGTTTTGGTACAGGGCTTGACCACGGGTTCAAGTCTGGTTCCGCTATCCTTTTGTTTGTTAACTCATGTCCAATCCTCGGGTCAGGTTCTGAAAGCACATCAATCTTGTCTCTTTATTAATCAAGATTTTTATATTTGAACAGTGTTCACGACCCCGGTTCTCTACACAGACCTCGCCTTCGGGTGGGGTGAGTTCACAGGGTTATCCAACAATTTACGGGAATTCAAAGACAGAAGAATGGAATTATCAGTACCCAATCACCTCTACGCTTAAAAACAATTCTTCACAATTAGCAGCTCGAGATAATTCAATGGTAACTATGCTTTGGAACTTATTTCATTTAACTGAAACAATTGTTCACAATACGCAGGAAAATTGCGTAACTTCTCACTCTGCCTATCCCTCTCTACTTTTATTCATCCGAGGAATTACAATTTATATACATAACATATGGCTCTTCGGTTCCTCTGAGAGGACCGTTCTAGAAATCAAAAGGTCTAATTATAATTTCAACTAACTGAAACTGCTCGACTCCTACAACTCTAACTAGTCTAAGTAATACAGTCAGCTGAGGTATTGACACCTAGCTATTACAACTCAAATGTTTTCGAACCCTCCTAGCCACAACATGTGGAAAAAACCTCCTACATTGTTGGCTAGTGCCTAATGCCCCTGCATCATCATGTGACATAAACCTATTAACAAAAGTGAATAGGGAATGATTATTAATTATGGCATACTAAGTTGTCAGTGATTTTGACTATTTTTCTTTAACATGTAAAAATGTTAAATTCCAAACTTACATCATCATGGTATTTTAGTAGATGTGTGATAGGTAGTATGATAGTATCATATTACCATTCTTCCTTGAGGAACCCACTTCATCCATTAATATTTCTTTTCTAAAGAGTAACATTGTAGATAACCTTAAAAACATTTTTTAACTATTTTTGTTTGACCATTTGATTGTGTTTGATATGTAGAACTCATGGCAACTAGTGTTTCTCCACTCATATTAAATAATTATTTCCAAAATTTTCTTGTTACTATTACTTTAGGAAAACCATGAAGACGATGAATTTCTTTCACGGACACTTCTGCCACTTGGCTTGTTGTTTATGTACTTTGAGCTCTACAAAAAAAATCTACAAAATTTGTCTATATAAATGACCACAAAAATGTAATACTTACCTTTATATTTCAGTAACCCTGTAATAAATTCTATTGATATATATTCTAGTCTTTGAATATGTATGTGGAATGGTTGAAGTAACCCTAGAGATTTTACTATTTCTCTTTTATTTATTATGCAAACCTGACCTTCTCTTACAAAATTTTGAATATCTTTCTTCATTCCTTCCAAAAATATATTTTTTGATCCTTTGAGATGTTTTAAGGAACTCTGCGTCCTACCATCAGAGAGACATGGGACTCCCTTAATATTTGTTTATTCAAATATGCTTGCGTGCATAAAAATATTCTACATTTGCACCAAAGTATATCTCTCTTTCACTCCCAATGCTCCATAGAGTTCATCCCATCCTTTATAAATTTTAGTTTTTGTTTAGTACTATTTTCATTTTTCCATTATGGCAAGCTTCTTCTAGCCACCTAGGAATAGAAAATGTAATTGGATATAAATTTTAGGCCTCTTCTATTTTAGAAAGAGCATCATGTACTAAATTTTCCTTACCCTTTTTGCAGATTATCTCAAAATTAAAACTTTTCATTTTTTCTCCTCATTTTTGTTAATCTTCCAATGAAATCCATAGCTTCAAAAAATAATTTATGCTATCATGGTATATCTTGACTTTAAAGTACCTCCTAGTGATATACTATCCCCATTTTTTATTGCATGTAATATTGCTTCAATTTATTTTTCATACGTAGATTTCACCAAATATTTTCTTTGAATTCCTTGCTTTTAAAAGCCAATGATATCCCTTATTGTGTTAATGTTATGTAAATTCCTTGTCCTAGTGCCTCATACTCTACTATGAATGTTTTACCAAAATTAGGTGCAACCGATGTTGGTGTAGAAGACATGGCATCCATTAAAAGAGAGAATGCCAAAGTAGCCTCATCATTCCATATAAATGATATTTTCTTCAAGAGATTGTGAGTGGACTTGAAATGCATGCATAATTCTTAACAAATGATCAATAATATCATGTAAGTCTAAAATATCTTCTAAGAACCTTGATTTTCTTAGGAATAGGTCATTTTGTAATAGCTTGCATATTTTGAGGCTCCAACTTCACTCCTTCCTTTAAAACAATATGAACCAAATACTCGAATTCTTATTTCCCAAAAGCACATTTGGATATTTTTACATAAAAATGATTATTCTCAATAATTTATATAACTTTTCCACATGTTTACTAGTGTGGTATTCCCATGATTTATTATAAATATGTGTATTATCAAATAAAACCAACACAAATTTTATAAGATGGGATCAAACAAAATTGTTCTTAAGTCGAGCCCGCCGGACTTCAAATGGCGATAAACCATAATTCAAACCAAATTCGTGTTCCAAAATAGCCTGCTGACGTCGGCCAATTTTGTGACGCGAAAACCAAATGAATTCCGCCCTAATATTTTTCGGGTCTGAAGTTGGGCTGGCGTACGGAGGGAGAGTTGTGACGCGAATTTCTTATCAAATTTTCCCTAATCTTTTTCGGGTCCGGATTTCCACTGCGCGAGCGGCCCAAACAAATATCCGCTCCTATCCCTCTGTGACGAAACCATCGTACATGCTGACGTCATCAATCAAAACCCGCCACCCTTTTGACTTTGTAAATAAAACAAATTGCGTCTGCGTCATTTTCATTATTCCGTGCGCTAGCCAGTCTTCCATGCAACAAAATTCAAAAACCAACTGCTAACGCTTGTTGACCGTTACCTTGCTGAAGAGAATTGAAGCCGAGTATTTCTGGGTTCTTCTATCATAACCAGCGCCTGTTTAAACACATTTCATTTCCCGTAAACAGTTATTTATTCCAATTCCCCGCTAAACTCTGTAAAAAATCCTGGTTTTAGTTTTAATTCTACACTAAGGTCTGAAAAGAAGTTCAGTTTGGTATTTTTCGCTCCCAGAACTGCAATTATATTCCCAAAACTGGTAATTGTGCCCATTTTCCACAAAAACCCCGAAATTCCATTTCTGAATCCACAAGAACCAGAAATGGAAGTTCCTGTAGCTCTGAATGTCGTGCCCATCAATGCCCCTCACAAGGACTTGGATTATTTGCCTTTAGCCGATATGGATTTTCAAATTAAGGACTTGTGTCTCTGTGAGAATCCTCTTCGAATATTTTGCCGCTGCAGAGACAATTATTTGAATGGTTCTGACATCTTTGGACTTTGGGAATCAAATCTTCCTATGTACCTTCTCCCCTCAGTCCATATTTTTCCTGAGTTAATCCATTATTGCTACGCAAATTATGATCCCAACCAACGAGCAGTTTTATCCCCAAGTCAAAATGTCCTTTTCCCAATAACTGCTCAGTCCATAAATGAAATGTTACAATTCCAACCTGGTCAAGCTCTCACTCCCCTGTCCATGGATGAATGACTTGAGAAATCTACTAAGTTATCCCATGAAGAGTTAAACCGCCTATGCCAAACCTTCATGTTACCAGAGCATCAGCCTAAAAACCCTCCCCCTTATGGTTATACTTTCTTTACTGAGGAGGGTAGACTTATTTTAAACATGATATCTTCCATAATGGGCTTCAATACTAGTGAGTATGTTGATCAGTTAACCCTAGTATTGTTATCCATTTTTACCCCTGGACAGCCTCCTGCTGTCAAGTACAATTTTGCATCTTATATTGTTGACAAAATCCATGATCAGTTCATGAGATTTGAGAATGAGAGAGTATTTAATTATTCTTCTGTCATATATCATCTCATGATTTACTTTCAATCAGAAAATTTCCCTTTTTATGTTAAGAAACTTGATGCCAAAGGGAATCCTAGGTCAGTCATCTTTTGGTCTGCCATTACTCACAATTCCTCTGATTCTCCTTATTCCTATAATGAGTTTGTTGACCTTTTTGTTCATCCTACAACTACCTTGTTGACAGGAGTCTCTCCTCCTAGAATTAAAAATGAAATCAAGAAAATCCTTCAGCTCTCAAAGCATTACAAGATAGGTGATTGGTACCTATATCAAAAATACACAGAGATCAGGATATATGGATGTGAATTATGCCCATTCAAACTACCCAAGTATGTCCCAATGAGACTCTTTGCGTTAGAATATTTCAGGAAAATGAATAATTCAGATATAATTCATTTTTGCAATGCAAAGAAAAAGGCTCAACTCAGGATCAAGAGCCAATTAGGTCCCTTCATTTGTAACTCTAGGGAAGCTGGAAAGGAAGCCGAAAGGATTTTAGAAGACTATCTCAGACTACAAAAGAGTTTCTACTGGGTGCCTTATGATCCAAACAACTTTATATGTGATAGAAGAATGAAAAATAAATTGTCACCATACATCCATCAAAGAATCCCAGAAATAGAACAATATGTTAATATGGATGAATGGACAGAAGGGACATTGGTTGAAAAAGATAGTGAGCATGTCAATGGTGAAAATGTAATGAAAGATCTTGAAAAGATACTTGACCTAGAATCTTTTGGACAGGTGCAGGGATCTTCTTCAGCCAGGACTTTACAACAAAATTTGCAGGAGATTAGTACAGTAGCAGTAGAATCTAAAGGAAAAGAAAAGGAGCCTGATATACAAATAATTGAAAAATTCATAATGATAGCGCAACCAGAGACTTAGAACAAGGTCAAGGAAAAATTCCTCCTACTCATATCAGTGAGCCAGAAATTTCTATTTTACAAACTCTTCTGAATATAGAAAAGGGAAAAAGGAGAGAGGCTGAAACAACTACTCCTATTGGTGGCTCTTCTGAACAGCAAGATGTTAAAAGGCAGAAATTAACTCCCCTTCCAGAAGATGAATCATTTCAGGAAATCCCTGACAGCCAGGGAAGAGAAGACATTCAGCAAACAGATACAGGTAGTGGGACATCCACTAATTTTCAAAAGCAGGGAATACAGAGGCAACAAAGTGCAGAAATATCTTCTTTCAAACCTCCAATAAAAACTTCCTGGGACATCAAAAGAACATTCATCAATATAAAGGCCAGGAAAAATCCACTTAGACTTCAAGTGTACAACCAATTTTTGAAGATGGCTCCAAAAAATCAAGAAAGATTGATGTCAGCTTATGACATCCAACAGGGTAAGATGTTAATGAGCCATTTGAAGCCCAAGGTGCAGCAGCCTCAGAAAGCTGCATATTACGTTAGGACTAATTTTTAAGTCTTAGCAAAGGATATCCATCCTTTAGATCAAATTGAGCTACACAAGAAAACAGGTGAGATGATTTATTCTACTCTGACGGATAAATCAATGATGACCCATAAGTTGCAGGATTCTTTGGATAATACTAATACACAATTGCAGCTTGAAAAAGCCTCCTCCCAGGCTAAGGATAATAGAATCAAAACTTTAGAGGAAATAATCATTGGTTTGGGTCATAATCCTAAAGATGTGAAGGGTATTGAAGCTTTGATCAAGAGAAAAGATGATGATATTGCAGCTCTGAGAAAAAAATTAAAGTTACCGGCCTCAAGACATCCACAGACTGCAGAAATCATCAAATAAAATTGAGGAAAGAACTACTGGATTTTCAAAATTGAATGGAGCAACGATTTGAAATGGAAAAAGATTTTAATGCATTAAAAGATAAGCAGCAAAATATCTATATCTACAAGAGAGTAGTGATGTACAACAGTCATCAGGCTGCACACAGAATCACAGAGAAACATCGCAAATTTGAACACCGATGAATTAACAAAGTCAATGGAAGATATGAACATCTGGGCCATAGAGTCACAGCCAAAGAACAATTGGCTGGCCTAGAGAACATAAATATTATCTTCAAAATGAGGTTATTATAAAACAAGAGGTATGAACAAATTAGAAAAACAAAATACACAAGTGATTCACATTGAGAACCTTTTAAAAGAAATAAAGAGATTCTTTGGGATAATATCATTCATTCAATAAGGTCATTGTCCTCATCCGACAATGACAGAACAAAGATAACTAGTTTTCACCTGGCTCTGGATGAGATTGAGAGATCAAGACAAGAGTTGGGAAATATGCCAGAAGAGGCCAATAGACTTATATATTTTTTGAATACTCACACTAAGAATCAACTTGCAGAAATTGATATTCAGGACAGGACTGAAACAATTCTATAAATAAAGAAAGTTTTTACTAAAAGAACTCTGGTACAGAATTTAGAACAAAGGTGCTCAGATATGCAAGAAGAAATCATTGCCTTCAGAGAAAGATTTAATATTTTGTTAAATAGAGGATTGCCCAGTCCTATAGTTGCAGAAGATAAGCTAATGGACCTTGATAGTTATGTTGAAAAATTGGACAAATATGCTGATAATCAAGCTAGTTCTTCAACCAGTTCATCAACAACAGCATTGCCTACAGGGAAAAACCTTCATGACAGATTGGAGAATTTAGTTTATCTTGAGCATGAAGTAAATAATTTGTTCCCAAATCAGCCTAATTTCTTCATATATACTGAGGCTGATGAAACACTAAGAAAGTTGCGAAGGACCAGAGTGCCAGAAGTTCAATGGTGGGAAGAAATGATGGAAATTTTGTAAAAAATTATCCTTACATAAATTTTTGCCTATTTACCACAGTATATCATGATAAAAAAGGATAAAAGGATGAACAAAGGTCAAAGAGAATGGAAAGAAGTAAAGAGTATCGCTAAAGAGGCCAAAGAGTGGTGCAGCTAGTAAGAGTATCGCATTTTTCGATAATCTCCATGTGGACCGTTGACTGGTTTTATATCAAGTCCGTATGTGACATGGGGTATTTTTCTATCACCGTTCGGTGGGACTTCCACATTTGATGGATATTTTTCCAATCTTCGATGTGGAACTTCGATGACTTCATGGACTATTTTACTTCATATAATATATTAAAAACAACGTTTTTTCTCTTGTGAGAAAAAAATGATTAATGTTTATCACTCTGCCTTCAAAACTAGCGATGTTGGTCTATGTTGTTGGTTTATTGATATGGTCTGATGGTCTTCCTCACATGATTAGCGTTTTTCTCTGTTCATGGATTTTGGGTAATTTAATTTGTATTTGGAACAATGGACGTCGGTATTCTATCTGCTGCTTTACTATTCTACATACTGCTATTTCACTTTCTGTAGATGCCACATATTTAGATGCTTTTCTATTTGCCTGACACTGCATATGTGGACCGTTACTAGGTTTTATATCAAGTCCCTGTATGTGACATGGGGTATTTTTCTATCAGTGTCTGGGGTGGGACTTCCACTTTTCTTGATGGATATTTGGGTTCCAATCTTCAGATGTGAAAATGTAATAACTTCATGGACTGTTTTATTTCATATAATATATTCAAAACAACGTTTTTTCTCTTGTGAAAAAAAAATGATTAATGTTTATGACTCTGCCCTCAAAACTAGCGATGCTGGTCTATGTTGCTGGTTTATTGATATGGTCTGATGGTCTTTTTATATTTTGGACATATCACACCCACATGATTAGCGTTTTTCTCTGTTCAAGGATTTTGGGTACTTTAATTTGTATTTGGAACAATGGACGTCGGTACTCTATCTGTTGCTTTACTGTTCTACATACTACTATTTCACTTTCTTATAGATGCCTCGGGAATATTTGAATGCTTTCTCAGATTGTCGATAATCTCCATGTGGACCGTAACTGGATTTTATATCATGTCCCTGTATGTGACATGGGGTGTTTTTCTATCATTGTCTGGGGCGGGACTTCCACTTTTCTGTATGGATATTTGGGTTCCAATCTTCAAATGTGAAAATGTAATGACTTCATGGACTGTTTTAATTCATATAATATATTCAAAACAACATTTTCCTCTTTTAAAGTTTCATATTTTTTTGTGTTTAATGATTGCCGCAATGCGACTACCAGGCTTTCGCATTGCGACATATTAGAAACGTCGGAAGAGCGACGTTCAAAACGTCGGACCACATTTCGTCGTAATTGTGACAGTTTACAGACGTCGGAAGAGCGACGTTCAAAACTTCGGACCACATTTCGTCGTAATTGTGACAGTTTACAGACGTCGGAAGAGCGACATTCTAAACGTCGGACCACATTTCGTCGGAAGTGCGACAATTTATAAAGGTTGGAAGTGCGACGGATTGGGAAACGTCGGAAGAGTGACGCTTGTTTGGAAGCGACGGAAAAAGTGTCGATAGTGCGACACTTTTTAGTTGCGTCGGAACTGCGATGGTATGGTAAACCACGTTTTGCCCGCCCTCGAACTGTCGCTCTTGCGACGACTATGTGTCGGAATAGCGACGATTTGGCCGTCGGAATTTCTGCCAAATTTTCTAGTGATAGTAAATAACTAAGTAATGTGTATATATATATAAGGAATTATCATAGTAAATATCATGTTATAATGATTCTTGTTAATATAAGGTCGACGTATTTTATTTATTATGATATAGTGGAGTTGTTGGAGGGAAGGGCGGGATACTTGGGCACAACCCATGGTCTTCGTCACATCATACAACCACCAAGGGGAAATCAGGGCTAAGGCACATGACACCCTACCCGCGCCCAAGGCATAGTGGCCTTTGGCCACATACATATGAAGGAAATGAGGTGTGTTTCCTATGACACGTGATCCTTGGTCCCATGAAGTCATATGACTGATGAAGCGGGACTTTTAGGTGGGGTTTTGTCCGATATGTTTATATATATATATATATTTCAACTAACCAATGAAACCAACGACAAGAGGTACGAGTTGAAACCATAACATCCACCAAGCTATTTCAGTGCCCTACCAATTAGGCTATGGACACTTTATTAAACATTTAACAGAGTCGAGACCTTTTATGGAGTAGCTTGCAAACCAAATTGGTAAAAGGGTCATATTTTGATCATTTTTTAGCCTTTTTGAGCTCAAGAAGAGCCTCTATAAGGGTTTTCAAGCATTTTAGACACTATGTCAATGTTATTATTGCAAATTGAAGCTTGTATGTTGATGTATTGTTAATTTGAAAATATAATAAAAATGTCACTGCTATAATTTGTACCTAGAGATGTAGCCCAAGAGGGGTGAACTTCATTATTAATTTTCTTGTGTTTGATGATGCTTGTTTTACATATTTTAAAGTTTAAAATTATGCAAAATTTACCTAAGTTTGTGTAGTTTTGAAACCACGATACATTTCCTAAAATACATGAACTAGCTTGCCAATTATTTAATGAAACCTTCACCTTTTATTTTTGGATTAGTTTGGTATAAAAAAAAATGGTTTTTCTGAAGGTTTGAAAAAATTTGCAAGGTTTTTGAATGCTTACAAGGTCTAGATTGAGCAGAGGATAAGGAGCACTTGAAGAACCTAACCTTCAAATTGGCTGAAGAAGAACACAAAATCCACAAGTCATGGAACATGAAGAAGGAAAAGGACAAGAACTGATGTATGAGGGTGTGATGGCTTTTAGAAAATCTTTCTTTGATATGACTGAGATGGTGAAAGTGTTGGATAATGAAATAAATACATAGTTACAAGGAGAAAGTTCTAATAAACCAAAAGGTGACGGTGGTAATGAGATCAAGCCTACACCTCCTCCTCCTCCTTCACCTCCATCCTCACCTCCTTATTCACCTACTTCTTCACATGGACCTACTACTCTTACATCTCTAAGAGGACATGATAAGTCTTCTTTTCTTAAGGTTGATGCTAAGTTTGAATTTCCAATGTATAATGGAGGAGTAAACGATGAAAATTTGGATAATTGGGTTCATCAAATTGAGGTTTATTTTAGGATTCAAAAGATTTACGATGATCTCATAAAGATCCTTCTTTCTTCTCTTCTCTTAGAAGTTGCAACCCTCACATGTTGGGAGGCCAAAACTCAAGAATATTTGAAGAAAAGTGGTAAAATTATCTCTTCCTGGAATGATTTTATAGTTTCATTAAGAAGGAAAATTTATCCATTAGATTACATGCAAAAATAAATTATGGATTGGAAAAAATTTAGAGAAGTTAAAGGTAAAAGTTTCTAAATTTACACATAGGAACTTAGAAAAAGAGCATGAATCTTGGGTGTTGATTTTACCTCACAAGATACTCTCCTAAAGTTTATAGCTGTATTACATAGTTATTTGATACATACTATACTTATGTTTAATCCTACCATTATAGATGAAGTATGTGTTGAATATACTCATTTAGAATCAAGAGGTAAGAATGTTCCTCAAGAGTCCAACAAGAAACCATTTAAATATGGAGACAAAGGAAAGGGAAAATTTAGAGGAAAAATTAAGAATAATTCCACCATCAAGAAAGAGGGAGAGAAACTTACTTGTAAACATTGTTCAAAATATGGCCATGATGAATACCATCGGTTGGAAATTACATCTGGAATTGATACCAAAGATGTTTAATAACAAGGGGAAACGAAAGACTGTTACTATAACTCAATAAGTTTTAGGATCTGATTCAGGTGATGAAACCAAAATCATGGCCATGGGGATGAAAGGTATAAATTATAACGTAAGTACTAGTTCTTCTAATAAGCCTATTGAATCTCAAAATGATAAAGAAATAAGTGAGTTTATTCATATCAGGGTCATTAAAAAACATACAAAGGTTGATACATTACTTGATAGTGGATCTCAAGTCTATCTTATCTTTGAAGAAATTTTCAAGAGAATTTATCTAGAGACAACCACTCATACAAAACCTTGGCATTTGGTTTGGGTATGTGATGATTCCAAATTTCAAGTGACAAGAAACTGTAAACTCAAAATTTCCATCATTGTTAATTTTATAGATGAGGTAGAGCTTGATGTTGTACCACTTGATATTTGTGGGATTGTATTAGGGATTCCAAATTTATTGAATGATAATCTGTATTCTATCATCATGAGAAAAAATATCATATTTTCAAATGTGTAGTTGTGTATATTGTTAGAGAACATCGCAAGAAGATGAACTTATCTCTTGTTAGTGCAAGTCAAATGAAAATGATTGTGAATGTTAGTAAGAATTTTTTGGTGTTGATGATTAAAGCTAAAGATACTGCTAAATCTAAATATTTCTTGGGATGTGATTATAAACTCAAGAATGAATTGGTTTAATCTGTTAATACTTATGACAAGATGTTTCAGGAACCTAAAAGGTTACCTCCAAAAATAGGAATCCAACATCAAATACGATTGTAGCAGGATGCACAACCTCCGAATATTTGCATGTATAGGATGTCATTTTTTGGAGAATGCGGAGATTAAGAATAAAATACAATAGATTCTTAAAAAAGGGGTCATCTGACCCAATACATCTCCTTGTGGGTCTCCTATTTTTTGGTTCTAAATAAAGATGGTACATGGTGAATGTGTGTAGATTTTTGAGCTTTGAACAAGGTCGCGGTAAATAATCATTATCCTTTTCCTCACATTGATGATTTTATATATCAATTAAAAGATGCCATTGTAATATTCCTAATTATCTTTCAGCTAGTTGGAATATTAATTTTTGCATTTTCCATTTAGATAGATGAATAAGAGGGTAGGGAGACCCATAAATCTCTTTAGTAGGAATAAAACCCCTTCGAATGTGAATGTGGATCATCTTATCAGTTGAATAAAGCACTCTTATGTGTGAATAGACGTTGAAGCATGTGGATGGAGTCAATTTTGACCAAATCAGCAATGTTGGTATGGAGGTAGTGGAGAGTTATTGAG
Organism: Pinus albicaulis; assembly: GCA_034641835.2. Lineage (NCBI taxonomy): Eukaryota > Viridiplantae > Streptophyta > Pinopsida > Pinales > Pinaceae > Pinus > Pinus albicaulis. The sequence continues at coordinate 95,545 of JAXQQM020082601.1, read as the reverse complement.
GGACATCGCAGTATTAGTGGGAGGGAGTCTCCATGAGAGTAGCATCTTAAATGAGTGGAACCAAGGGTGACGAGGATCAAAAATAATATAAGGAATGGGATGGAAGCCATAGAGGGAATTCTGAATATTGTTTATGTTTGGTATTTTATGACTTTCTTCATGCTTTAGCTATTTAGCAGAGTCTATTGTGTTGTTTAGCACAAGGGTGTTTCTGAGCGGAAATCCCACCCTCATCCTCGGGGGACTTAGATTTCCCACTAAGGAGAGGTTCTTTGAGCTACATTACACTATCCGGCATCATGCCAAGCTTCCCCCTTCATCAAAAACACATTCTCCTTTAGGAATTGCGTTATTTTGCAGGGTAGTTGCAGTGGAGGGTCAAGTACCCAAGTTGGTGAGCCTATCTTCCAGTGAGGGGAGCAGCCCTTCATCCAGGAGACCTATTGGGAGGTTCCTTGAGATTCATTTCCACCATTAAACATCAGGCCAAGCTTCAGCCATATTCAGTAGCATATTTTCCTTCAGAAACTGTGTTATTTTGTAGGGAAGTTGCATTGGAGGGCTTAGTGCCCAAGTTTGTGAGTTGGTTTTCCAGTGAGGGGAGCATCCCTCATCAGGAATATCTATTGGAGGAGTATCAACCATTTATATATATAATATCATCCACTCCTATCACATTAATGTTGTAGTGTAATGTCTTGTACCCCTGTGGCTCTATTATGATTATGGTGTATTTTTGGAAACCCCTTCTGGGTTGTCTTGGAAAGGTGGTAGAAAGCCTAGATATTTGATCCTGCCATTTTATAAGAATTATATCATCAATTATTTGTATCTTTAGTTTCATCCTATATTTATTCTCCATATTACTACGTAGTCATATGTTCTCCGAAATTTAATATAGCAACAACATTTCATATTTCATATACTAAGTCATTTGAGGCTTGTTTTGCCTAGCTTGAGTGTATTTTTCCTCAAGATATTGTACTCATTTCTCTACTATAATATAAAATAAAATGGCTCTATGATCTGATCCTATTGATGTATTGATATTTTACTACATTTTCCATTTTTATGTGCTATATTCCTATTTTTCCTAATTTGGAATATTACAGTGGTATCAGAGCATAATTTTGGCCCAGCCTATGTAGTACAACAGCTAGGTCATCAGAAGAAGAAGAAGAGACTCTCACAGAAAGGGAGAAGTAGTATATTAATAGAAACAGAAGATATGATTATACAGACAACAAAGAGGACAAAGGAAAAACTCTAATATCAGAAGAGATGGATGAAAAGGAGTTTCCCAATCTTCTTATTCAAACCATGCAAGATATTGCCCGAGAAATCAAGGAGATGAGGATGGAGAGACATAAAGAATTCCCTAAAGGGTTTCTACATGGAGAATGCTCCGGAATTTCACATCACTGGTATGAAAAACCAATAAGGAAGCAAGTTTCCCAACACTCCACTCTGCCTACATTCCTAGAAACAGGAAATGGAGGTTGAGGACCCCAAGAACAAGAGACTCTTGAAGACTATTTTCTGGAGTATGAGTCTCAATCTCAAAGATTCAAAGATAATCTGAAATTTTAAGAGTTTTTTCAGATCAAGGACAATAGGAGACCTCGAAATAACAATAGAAGTGGAGGGTACATGCAGAATAATGATCTGTAATGTATTATGGGTAGATTTTTTCTGCTTGCTTTTGATGGGTTGTTAAAGTGCACATCCAAGTCTTGGGTAGAGAAGATAGACATATATTTCCAGTTGAAACAAGTACCGGAGATTGAATCCATTAAAATAGCAGTGCTACACCTTGAAGGTGAGGCACATGATTGGATATTTCATGGTCTTTCTACATTGGGGCATTCCAATGTGACTGCATATTTAGAGTTCACCCAGAGGTTAGTAGAGAGGTTTGATCGAAGAGACCGAGAGGCACCTTTTATTGAGCTAGCCAAGCTCAAGCAGCCAGGTAATCCAGAGACGTATATCTCTGAATTTCTAAGACTTTCTGTCATGGTTCCATATTTATCTGTAGTTAGGAGGGTTTATATGTTCATTTATGGGCTAGCAGAGCCTCTGCATGGGTTGGTAAAATCCACTAAGCCAACTACACTGCAAGATTCTATTGAGAGGGCTAGAGATTTACAAGATACCTTTCCAAGGGCAAGAACTCCATTTCAATAAAGGCCCACTTTTTAGTCAAAGGGGAGAGATGTGAAGGTTCTTCCTCCAAAGGAGAACCAGAACAAGGGGCCTCTTAGTGATGATGTCTGAAGAGACTTGAGGAGGAGGAAGCTTTGCTTCACATGCCAAGAACCATGGGTATCAGGGCATCAGTGTGATGCATGGAAAGCACACTATATTGAGGTCTTCTATGATAGTAAGAAGGAGGAGGAAGAGGATCCATAAGGACACAAAAAATAAATGATATCAGGGGAGGATCCACCACCACCAGGAGGTGGGAATAGGGCATTTGCTCCAGTTGGAGTGGCCCTTGCATCTTTGTGGGGAGTACCCAAGTACCTGACTTTGAGAGTCGAAGGTAAAATTCAAGAGAAATGGTTATCATTTTTTATTTATAGTGGGGCTACCCACAATTTTATTGATGCTTAGTTAGTATAAAGGAGAGAAATACCCACTGGTGATTTTGAGGGGTTCTCAGTTTTGGTCCCAGGAGCTAGAGCCATGCAGTGTATGAAGTATCTTGCAACATTGTCTGTAACCTTGGGGACATACACTTTGACCAACCACTTCTTTGTGGTAGATATTCCAGACACCAATGCGATATTGGGTGTGCAGTGGTTGATTACATTGGGAAAGGTCACCACATATTAGGAGACTTTGAAGATGGAATGGGTAGATAAGAAGAGTGGTAAGAATCAGATGATCAAGGGTATGCACACTTATCCACCTCTGGAAGCCTTTGCACATAAGATGGAGCCTGATTTGCGTAGTGGGAGTAGGGACACATCATTCCACTCATTTATGAAGTTTACTCTGAACCATGATGTTATATTATTTGGAGGCATTCCACCAGGAAGGACCCTAGACCAGGGGTTGGTTAAATATTTCTCACAACAAGTTGCACCGTTCATGGATCTATCTGAGAAGGGAGCCTTGGGTGAGTCTATTATAGTGTAGAGGGTTGTTGGAAATTGGGTTCAATGCTCCCCATGTGTTTCACAACATGGACTAACTGCCTCTCGTGGATCCTAACTCGCGCGATTGTAGTGGAGACTAACGCCTGCGGGTTTTGGTATAGCGGGAATCGTGATTCCAACAAGTGGTATCATAGCGATAAACCTCGAGTTTGAAACTCACCTAGCTAATGTGTAGGGCCTTTCTCCAAGAGGGGGAAATTTTTCTTATGGGCTTCATGAGCCACTTTGGGACATGAACAATGGTGATGTTGGTCATTCCTTGGAAGATCTTGGAGAGATGATGTACTCTTCATGGTGTGATTCATTAACACCAATCATCATACACCTTCTCCAAGCATGCAAGAAGGATGGGGAAGAAAAAAAGTGTTGGGAAAAACACTTTTCATATCATATCCTATGGCAGTTAGGAGTGAAACTGCACTGGTTGCACTTGAGGGATCATTGTCCTTATCCTCTACTTCATATGGAAGATAGCATGACTCTAATTATGATTCCATATTCTGAAAATGTTCTTATCTTTGTTGAGGACATTATTGGAGGAGAGACACATTGGGTGGATGTGTCCTTGGGGGAAGAAATTTCCCACACTTTTTGCACTACATGTTTTAAGGGAAGCATGGGAAAAGATATGGCTACCATAGTAGATCTCTTATTTCTTTATGAGGTAGGCCATATGATTGTTTGGAGCACTTGGGACATGCCTCTCATGAGCCTTTGGGAGGATATTTTCTATGAATTACCAAGCTGGGAGGTGATTCATTTGTATGAAAACATGTTGTGAAACTAGCTCCAAAAAGAGAAGAAAAGAGATATCAACGCCTTAGAAATAAGCCACTTCGAGGGGGCAACCTCCAATACATTACACGAATGAACAATTCTTGGATGATACAAATTACAAAACCTCCTTTCTATATATAGGAGTCCATAGGGCCACAATGTAATCCTAGTGGGGCAACAATGTAATCCTAGTCGACCTAACAATAATAATTTAAGGGCACAATAATAACAATATGGGGGTTACAAGGGTACAATAATAACAATAAGGGGGTTACACTAACAACAATAAGGGACTATACTAGTAACATAGGGACCTAACATGCCCCTCTCCTTCAAAAAAGTGTTGTCCTCAACGCTTGAGTAGCTCTGGGTGCTTCTGTATAAAATTCTCATCCTCCCATGTAGAATCTTCAGTGGGTAAGTTCTTCCACTTGATGAGATACTCTGAAATTGATCGATTCTATAGCTGTTGAGTTCTGGTTTCCGTGACCGCTTCAGGTTCCAATATTATTTTTCATTCCTCATCAAGTTCTGGAAATATTGTTTGAACTGGAAGATTTTCACCTATAACCTTGTTTAAGCATGAAACATGGAAAATTGGATGCATTCGTGAAGAAGCAAGAAGCTCCAATTTGTATGACATAATATCAATCTTTTGCAACACCTTGTAAGGACCATAGTACTTTGGCGATAATTTATTATCCTTCTTAGCTTGCTTGAGGGACATTTGTTTGTATGGTTGTAACCGTAAAAATACCCAATCTCCTACATCAAAACTTCTCTCGCTGCGATGTTGATCTGCCTGTTGTTTCATTCGATTTTGTGCCAAATTCAGGTTATCCTTTAAGATTTGGAGAACTTCTTGTTGATGCTCGATGTGATCTTCCACTGCTTGAACCTTCAAATTTTCCCTTAAAGATGATGTGATGGATGGTGGATGATATCCATAAAGTGCCATAAATGGGGTCATTTTTGCTGCAGCATGGAAGGAAGTGTTATACCACCATTCAGCGAGAGGTAACCACTTGACCCATTGTGTTTGTTTATCAGATACAAAACAATGAAGATATCCTTCCAAACATTTATTTACTATCTCAGTTTGACCATCAGATTGAGGATGATAAGATGAGCTATGAGCTAATTGAGTACCTAAACAAGAAAATAACTCCGTCCAAAAATTTCCAGTAAAAATGGGATCTCTGTCGCTCACAATAACCCTTGGGTTTCCATGTAGCTTTTGAATTGTGTCCATAAATGTAGTAGCAACTGTACTTGCTTTAAATGGATGAGATAATGTACAAAAGTGTGCATACTTGGTAATTCTATCAACTACCACCATGATGACACTCTTTCCTTCGGACTTAGGTAAACCTGTGATAAAATCCATTGAAATGTCCTCCCAACGTTGACTTGGAATGGATAAAGGTTGTAGAAGTCCTGGGGTCTTAATTGTTTCCACTTTATTCTGCTGGCAAACCAAACATTCCGCCACAAACTTTTGAATATCAGATTTAAGGCCATCCCAAAAAAATTCTTCCTTCACCCTGTGGTAAGTTTTTAAAAATCCTGAGTGTCCTCCTAAAGGAGAAGTGTGCAATTCCAGAAGAATCTTTTGTTTTAGTTGGGAATTCTTACAAAGATATAAGCGATCTTTGTACCATAAGGAATCATTTTTCCAACCAAATGTATCAGATGTACTAGGATCTTGCTGCAACTTTTGAATGAGTGTCCATACATCTTTGTCCTTCTTCCATTCATCTCTTGCTTCAGTTATCCAATCTGGTTGGATAATAGAAATGGCACAAAGCAATGCTTCCACCTCTTCATTCTTTCTTGAGAGTGCATCTGCAACAACATTAAGCTTTCCTTTTTTGTAGATTATTTCAAAGTCATAACCAACATCTTTGTGACCCATTTTTGCTGCTCTTCTGAAGATAGTCTTTGTTCCAAAAAGTGTTTAAGACTATCATGATCATTTTTTACCTTGAAGTGTCTTCCCATTAGGTAATTTCTCCATTTCTTTAGTGCATGCAGTATTGCTAACATTTCCTTCTCATAAATAGGTTTCTGTAAATACTTTCCTTTGATTGGATGACTTTCAAAAGCAATGGGTCTTCCTTCTTGCATTAAACAACACCAATTCCATTTCCTGAGGCATCACATTCCACAATAAAGGTTTTTGTGAAGTCTGGCGTAGCTAAGACTGGTGCTAGGCACATTGCCTCTTTAAGATGTTCAAAGGCCTTAGTTGCTTCAGGAGTCCATGAAAATACATCTTTCTTCAATAATGTTGTTAGAGGTGCTGCTATTCTCCCATAATTCTTAACAAACTTGCGATAATACCATGTTAACCCGAGAAATCCTCGCAACTGCTTTATGGTCGTGGGGACTTTCCATTCCTTAATGGCTTTAATTTTGTTAGGGTCTACTTTAACACCCTCGTGAGATATAATATGACCTAGATATTCCACCTCTTGTACTCCAAAGAAACATTTGGATGTTTTTTCATATAATTGTTTCTCTTGCAATAGTTTGAGCACCCTGTCAACATGTTCAACATGATCCTTCCAAGACCTACTGTAGATTAGTATATCATCAAAAAATACTAGCACAAATTTTCTAAGGAAGGGTTTGAAAATGGAATTCATCAACCTTTGAAATGTAGAAGGTGCATTGGTAAGGCCAAAAGGCATGACCAAAAATTCATAATGACCCTCATGAGTTCGAAATGTTGTTTTTGGAATATCTTCCATCTTCATTCTAATTTGATGATATCCTGAACGAAGATCCAACTTGGTAAAATAAATTTCTCTATGTAATTCATCCAATAATTCATCAATCACAGGAATGGGAAACTTATCTTTATTGGTGAGATTATTGAGCTCCCTATAATCGGGACACATGTGCCATGATCCATCCTTCTTGTGTACCAATACTACAGGAGCAGAGAAAGAACTTTGACTAGGTTGAATTATACCAGCCTCTAACATTTCTGCAATCATACGTTCAATTTCACTCTTTTGGACATAAGGATATCTGTAAGGTCAGATGTTTGGAGGAACACTTCCTGGATTCAAATGAATAGCATGATCATGATCACAAATAGGTGGGAGTCCTTTGGGAGTATCAAACACATTGGAATGATTGTCCAAGACTCTTTGGAGATCTGGAGAAATAGATCATTTTGATGTTGGAACTTCTAGTGATCATAATTGTGCAATTATGCCGCGTTGTTCTTTCTTCAGAAGCTTTGTCATGACATTAGAGCTTATTATCTTTCCTGGCTTCCCTGTGATGCCCCGTAATTCGATTTCCTTTCCTTATGAAAAAAAATTCAGGAAAATTTCTTGAAAATTAAAAGCTACCATCCCCAAATATTGTAACCATTGTACTCCTAGTACAACATCCGCACCTCCCATTTGGGATGGAAAGCATTGGACTATTCAATACATATTTCCCCATGGATAGTTTGATATTATGGCATTTTCCAGAGCAATTTATAGTTCCTCAATTTGCAACAATCACTTGACATGCTGGTGCTGGGTATAGGAAACAATTCAATTCCTTGGCTACATGATATGGTCAAACTCATTTCTTCCTCTTCTAGGGTTGGTTCCTGGTTTATATCCTCTTCTTGTTCATTTTCTTCTTCCTCTTCACAATCTATGTAAAATGATTTCTTCTCGGCACACCTATTACCTTTAGTGTATTTGCTATCACAACTGTAGCAAAGCCCTTTTTCTCTTTTTTCTTCCAATTTTTGTGGTGTCAACCTTGTAAGTTGTTGAAATATAGGAGTAGCAACACTTCCCTCTTTATAGAAGTGAGTGGTAGGCTTCCTTGTCGCCATAATTTTACATTCAATTTTTCTTGCCAACCTGAATGCCTTCTCCAATGAATCAAGTTCCAAAACACAAACTTCATGTTGGATGTTATCCTTTAAAGTACCTATGAAGAGATCAATCCTGTGTTCCTCTGTAATATCAATTACCCTTATATTCAATTTTTGGAAGTCCTCAACGTGCTTCCCCACTAAACCCTTTTGTTTGAGATTTATCAATTGGCTAAAGAAGGTGTTTCTCTTTGTATCCTCATAATGTGCTATTATTTCCTCTGTAAAATTTGACCAAGTGACAATTTTTTTCCGAGAGAAAAGCCATAGATACCATACAAATGTATTTTGTTCTAGATGTAAAGTTGCAATGCATACCTTTTGTGTGTTTTGCACATTATTGAGATCAAAATATTGCTCCATCTGTAGTATCCATGTTACGAGATCCTTTCCATAAAACTTCCTCATATCCATGTTTGGAATATGGTGTTTCTTCTTGCCAATATTAGAGTTTATGAAATCACATTTATCATTTATTTTGTTCTCATCATTAGTTTCCTCTACTATCTTTTCACCATTAGGAAATATTTGTTGTATCAACTTTGTCAAACATTCCATGTCTGCTTTTAGATCATCTTTCATGTTTTCCATTTTAGCTTCCATGTCATCCATCTTAGCTTCCATGCCATCCATCTTGGCTTCCAAACCATTCATCTTAGCTTCCACGCCTTTCTTCAAACCCTCCATTTCAATTTTTGTTGCTCTTTGCGATAGAGAAATTTGGTGCACTTGCTCATGGACTTTTGATATCTCATGTTGCATTTCTTCGTCTTCATGAGTCATAGTAGAGTCTTATGAAGGCTTAATGGGTGTTGAGTTTTTTTTAGGAGGCATTTTAGAACCCAATATTGATAGCTATGCTCAATAGTCCTTTGGAATCAACTAGAACTAATTTTTCAAACAAGACTTATGCAATTTGAAAAAAAATACACACCTTTTTCTTGATTTTGAGAAACTCGATATTGAAACTAAATTATCTCTGTGATTTTGGATCTTCAATATCTGAAATTTTTCCCTGAATTCACCCTCTGAATCTTCTTTGGAATTCCACAGGTCTGACCTAATTTCGATTCTTCAAGGAAAAGCTATGTCCAATCTCCCACATTGACCCAATTATGGACTGGTTCAGTTTAGAGCACTTGTACAACTTGCCACGTGTCACTGTTTCCTCCTTTGGCTCTGAAATTGATAGACAAGAAACTAAAGTCTATGCACTTGTAGCCACTTTTTACAACATTCCAATCCGATGCTCCGAGAGAGAGTTATGAAGGTTTTCCCACAATAACCTCTTTGTGATGAAATTTGGGAGCTTGAAAAAGACCTAACTTCCACAGATCATATCTCCGAAAATGTTGCGAACCAAGCTCAAAAATTTTGTGACGATGTTCCTCAAGATTTTGGATTCTCTCTCTAAAAATTTCAGCTTCTAAACCTTCATATAGAAAACGTTATAGCGAAAATTTCGCAATGACCTGTTTAAGTGAAATTCAGGAGCTTGCAAAAAGCCCTACCTTCCATAGATCATATCTCTGAAAATGTTGCGAACAAAGCTCTGAAATTTTGTGAAGATTTTCCTCAGGATTTTGTCTGTGACCTTTAAATTTTTAGCTTCAACTTTGAGAAAAAAATACTCTTAGTAGCAAAATTCCATGATGAAACTTTGAGCAGAACTCCAAAATACCAAAATCCCAAGTCTCTGATACCAAATGTTGTGTAACCAACTCCAAAAAGAGAAGAAAAGAGATGTAAACGCCTTAGAAATGAGCCACTTCGAGGGGGAAACCTCCAATACATTACATAAATGAACAATTCTTGGATGATACAATTCATAAAACCTCCTTTCTATATATAGGAGTCCATAGGGCCACAATGTAATCCTAGCTGACCTAACAATAATAATTTAAGGGCACAATAATAACAATATGGGGGCTACAAGGGTAAATTAATAACAATAATGGGGTTACACTAACAACAATAAGAGACTATACCAGTAATATAGGGACCTAACATAGCATGGAGATGGGAGTCCTTCATTGATAATGGAATTCCCCATGATTTTCATCACTTCTATCTTGCGGAGGCCATTAATCAGCAAGAAGGTTTCCACATAGACCTTCCATTCTTTCATGATGAGAGCCATTTGGTTTATCCACCAAAGGCCAACTTGCACATTTGGGAGGAACCATTGGGAGACAGAATTATTGCAGAAAATCTGAAGCAATGGTGGAGACTGTTGGAGGAAGAGGCCCCAAGAGGAGGAGAGGAGATTTTGCAGCACCCTTGCAGTTGCTTGAGGACAAGCAACATTTGGGAGGGGAAGACTATAATATTCCTAAATTAGCATATATCTAATAGTAATATTAATTTTTTCTTTTAAAATCTAGTTAGATGAATAAATGGGCAAGGAGGCTCATAAGTTGCTTAAGTAGGAATAAAATCCCTCATAATGTGAAAAGGGATCATGTAATAACCAGATCAAGAATCCACATGTGTGAACAGGGTCTAAAATGTGTGGAAAAATTCAATTTTGACCAAGTCAACAACATTATATGAGGAGTGGATCCTAAATAAAGATAGCTCAATGTGAATGAAGATTAATCTAGCTAGTCAAAATGAAGACACCTTGAGTGTGAAAGGAGACAAGGCATGAAGATCCAGTCAAGATTGATCCAGTCAAGATTGACTAAATCAAATAGCACTGTAAGAATATGAGCAAGGCAAATGGAGACAACATAATTTTAGAGGAGGAGCCTTTGCATGGAAGCAACCTCATAATTGGGTGGGACCCTTGGTGAGGAAGCTCATCAACTATATAATGGAGGGGATGGAAACCATATGGGGAATGATTGAAGAGTATATTTTGTATGTGGTCTATTTAGACTTCTTTGAATACTTTAGTTGTTTAGCTAAGTTTGCTGCATTGTTTAGTGCAAGGGTTTTCTCATGCGGGAATTCCCCACTCTTGCTTGGAGATCTTGTTTAAGAAATCTGAGGAGAGAATTTCGTGCTACATTGTCCACTATCTGGTATTAGGCCAAGAATTTACCTTCAACAACAGCATATTCCCTTTCATAAATTCCGTTATTTCTTAAGGTATTGTAGTGGAGGGGTTTAATCCCTGGTTTTGAGAGCTAGCTTCCAAGGAGGAGGATCAGCCTTCTTCCGGAAAAGCTAGAAAAAGGAGCTACAGCCATTTTTTTGTATGATCAGCCATTTTTATGTAGAGATTCAACCATACAATGTGCTTCAGCCATAGATCTGCAACACATATTTCATGTATATCATTTCTGTTAAGAAACCCTTTCCGTGTCATCTTGGATCTATGTAAAAGGGACTAGATCTCTGTTTTGAGCTTATTTGATTAATACATGAGAATATCTATTTTGTCTCTATATTTCGAAGTATAAACCCTCAAATAACTTTGTTTTATCTTTCTGCAGTAATTTCTGTTTGCAGTAGTCTTGCGGTTTCAGCATTTTTGGGTTGTTTTGAGCATGGGAGGCCTGTTTAACTAGGAAAAAGTCATTTGTTTCTGATTTCCTTTCAGATATGGTTGTAATAATGTTAGATCTAATGGATCCATGGGCTGCATTTTTCTGTTAATACTTATATTTCTAAAAAATGTGTTTTCATGCATGTATTGCTGATTTTTCCCATTTGGGGATATTACAATGGTATCGGAGCTCTAATCTTGGCTCAGCCTATGTTTTTTTTTTTTCCGCAGAAAAAATCGGTAACCCTTTATTTATAAAAATGAAAAGTTACACATAGCATACACATTGAAGCATTTTCAGAGGTTTCCCTTTGGGCTCATGTTCTTTTGCACACAATGCAGCGTAGCGAGGCTACCTTGGATTAAGAAAGAATGAAAGAAAAAGAAAGAGAAAGGAAAAGAAGGAAAGAGGAGAAAAAACTAGAAGATTCTATATAGTGGGAAAAACGTCCCACAAATCACATTTTTCTCCCTTTCTTCTTCTCAACCTTGCGCCATTCTCCCTGAGATGGCTCACAAGTGGCAAGGGCAATTTGATTTTCTACATGTTGAGTTCCTGTGTCCTTGTCCTAATCTGATGTTTCTGAAGAATGGTGTCTTCTAATTCCGCCGCTTCCTGTGTCCACGACATTCCTTTTTGATTGCTTTGTCAGAAGGTGTGGATCCATGAGAACAGTCGTGTCCGTTGTTTGCGCCTCATGTTCCTTTGTAGGTTGTTTGCTTTCTGATGGAGCTGGTTCCTCTTCTTCTTCTGGCTCATCCTCCTCTGAATCCGGAGGGGGAAACTGCCAACCTTTCCTCTGCTTCCTGTTCGGTTTATTTTTGCTGTTTGTTTTCTTAGCCTCTGGGCATGAATTTTGAAGATGTCCTGTCATCCTACAAATCCTGCATCTGAATGTTGTATTCTCGTAATCGAGTGATTGCATCCAGTTTTGTTGCTTATAAATTAGCATGATGTTCTCTGGTAGGCCTTTTCTTAGATCCACTTCAACGCAGATCTGGGAAAAGGTGAAGATTCTATTTTCTAACATTTCCATGTCGGTTTTAATATACCGCCCAAGGCTGTTTCTGATGCTCTCTAAAACCTGTTCGTTCTAGAAGTGAAGAGGCAGGTTGTGGAGTCTCACCCATACTGGTAATCTAGAGATTGTCATGGTGTTGGGGTTAAAATATGGAAACCATGGGGTTATAAACAGCCCCGTGGACCCCCAGAACCAAGGCCCCTCTCTGATTATCATATCTCGTTCCTCCGAGGTTTGAAATTTTACAATAAAAAACTCCTTGGAACAGAGGTGTATTTCACATTCTAAAGACCATTGGGTGAAAATCCAATGAAAAAGGTCCATGGGTTTAGGCCAGAAGCCATTGAAACGGCATATTAATGCCTGGGCTTCATTTTTCTTTATATGCTCCTCTGTTGCTATACTGTTGATTCTTAGTGCCGTGGTTTGTTCCTGAAGTTCTACTATGTAGGGTCTCGGCACATTTCCAGCCTGTTCTGGAGGTAAGCCTACCGCTTTTTTCCCTTGTAGGATGTTTTTATAGGAGGGGCCTCCATTTGATTGTTGTTGACTGGTGGCCGTATTCCTTTTATCTCCCCCTGCAGATCTTGGGATTCTCTGAACTGCACCCCCTCGCAGTCGCAAGTTAACAGTAATGGTCATTTCTGATTTTATGGAGTAGTCCTTTAAGAGCCTGCAGTCCTGCAGAGAGCTGTTCCCATTGACCAGGTGTTGAATCGGTACCGGATACCCCATCAATCCCCATATTTTGTGCTTGAGTTGAAGGATAGAGGAGTTATCATTTACCCAAACTAAATGCGATTTTCCCACAGGAGGTCTAATGAAAGTTTGAAAAGGAGGAGAGTACGGCAGGGTCGGGTTCTTACTGATTGATAGTGTAGGGAGCGCTTTCCGTTTAGGCCGGTCCCTCGTCTCTGCCTCATCTATGTTCTGATTCGGCTTTGGGGTCTGCATAACAGGCTTGGGAGCCTCTGCTCTTGCCGCATGCAATTGAAAGGGAGAACAAAACAAAAAAATTCCCCTGTCGAAATCGGTCAGCAGAATTTCCTAGGGCTGAGATCCCAGATCAGAAAAAACCCCACCTCCAAGCGTTCTGAGCAGCGTGGACCCTTGCGCTCCAGAGCTGCATTTCTCAGTCGATCTAATCCTTGGCGGCCAGATCTCTCTGCCTGTCATGGAAAAACTATGGGAGAAAGCTGTGGCGGCGTCTCCCTTAGAGGGAGTGAGGCGAACCTGAATAGATCTGTAGCAGGGCGCTCTTGATCGGGTCAGATCGCACATTGGTCGTTTGAGGACTGGAGGCATTGCTTGAGTTCTAAGGTATTCCTCCCATAGGGCTCAAATCCAGCTTTCAGATCCACGATCCAGCAGCGATACTACCTCTCCCACCCCGATTTGGTCAGATGTAGTCGGATCGGGTTTGTCACCGCATGAAGGCCAACCTGGGTTTGTGCTGCCTTGAGCCACAGACTTGGCGGCGGCGGTGTTTTGAAAAACCCTTGCAGAAACCATCGCTGTGTCCATCCTCTTCTCCTATCGAATCCCAATCCTTAGCTCAGCCTATGTTATTCAACCATTATGGAGTATTCTAATGGGATGGAGAAGATCTGCAAGAGATATAAAAGAAAAACCTTATTGTCTGGAGGGAAGAGGTTCTCAAAATTTCTCTTTCAAACTCTGCAAGGTAGAAGCAAAGACATCAAATAAATGAGGAGGGCAAGATATATAAGTCCCTCAACAAGATCTAAAAGATCTATACATGAGGAAACCTCTAATTCCTCATCTTATGGGTGTGAGCATTCAGCCATATCATCAGATTTATAATGCTTTATCAGCCACTTGTTCATGAAAAAGAAGAAGAAGAAAGCAAATGTGCCAAAGGAGGAGACTCTTGGTGATTATTTTCAAGAGTATGAAGCTCAATCTAAGGGGTTCAAAGATCACTTGAACTTACAAGGGTTTTGCAAGATCAAGGAGGAAAGAAATACAAGGAGCAAGCAACATGGTGTGGGTAGATTCTTTCTATCTACTTTTCATGGGTCACCTAAATGTCCAGCTAGGGCTTGGGTGAAGGAGCTAGACACCTATGTGCAACAACATCAAGTTTCAGAAAAGGAAGCCATCAAAGTAGCAATGCTACATCTTGAGGGTAAGGCTTATGCTTGGTGGTTTTTTGAATATTTTTCCTTAAAGAATGCAAATACATCTAATTATGCAAAGTTCATTATAATAATAGTGGAAAGGTTTGATGGAAAATCCTATGAAACATCTTCTATGGAACCTATCAAACAAAATCAAACAAAACTCTTGCATGGGTTGGAAGGGTCCATAAACTCAGCTCCATTTCAGAAACCATTGAAGAGGATGAAAACTTGTATGATATCTTGCCAAGGGAAAAGTCCCCATTGCATGAATAGCTTTCTTCTCAAGAAGAAGACATGGAGAACCCTCCTTCAAAAGAAGACCAAGATCTAAGGTCTCTTATTGATGATGAGGTATTTTCAATTATTAAAGAGGAGGAAGAGAAGGCTAGAGATAATAGCGCATTCATGGCAAGAGCACATCTAGGACCTCATGAAGAGGAATATGGAGTACTTACTCCAAGGAGAGAAACCCTTGCACTCTTGCAAGGAGTCCCAAAGAATCTCACATGTAGAGATCATGGCACAATCCATGTGCATCATGTGTCATCATTAGAAAATGGTGAGATATTGAAGATAGAAGGAGATAAAGGGGAGGACAAGCATCATATGATGAGGAGTACACACCCCTACTTATTTCAGAAGTTTGATACACAAATAAGGCAAGAGGATATATGCAAGAAAGGCAAGGACAAATCTATCCACACACATACACATCCTGCTCTATGCCTTGATGTCTCTTTTCAGGGAGGCATTCTACCAGGGAGACCTCCTAATTGGAGGAAAAATAAATTTTTCTCTCAAATATGGGAAAAATTTACATACTTGGCTAAGGAAGAAGCCTTGGGAGAAGCTATCACAACGCAGAGAATCTTTCATGGATTTAAAGGAGAGATAAGCAATTTTATGAAATGGACATTGTTATCTCCCACTCAGCTATTTGCACTAAAAAAGGAGGATTCAGAAATTTGTGATGGCATGGACATGTTGTCACATGGCCACTCCATATATTTGGGATAGCCAATGATATTCTCGCTCACAAAAGAGATTTCTGAACATGACAAGAGGATATCAACACTCTTGCATGCATGGGCCAAATTAAGGAAGTTTTGGAAGGCAAAAAAATTTCAAGGAGAGGTTGACTTCCATCTGCTTCAATATTGTCTTGAGCAAGATCAGCTGCAAGAGAGGCAACAAAATAAAGTTGACAAAACTCCAACATGTGACTTTGGCATCAAGTATGACAAAGAGGAGAGCCATGTTATGACAGGGGCTGCACTTCAGATTTCTACAGCGCTGTCATTGTTGGGGAGCCTAGATCCTTATTGGGAGTCCCAACTCTTGATGGAATATTCCAAGGACCTCTTCACATGTAAGGTTCTTGATGGGCAAGTGATGGATGGGAGGTATAAAGTAGTTGATGGAGTCATCTATTTCCATGATCAGATCTACTTAACTAAAGATTCCAAGCTCAAGTATAGACTACTTAATGCAGCCTATGAGATCTTGCTTTCTAAACCCACTAGCTTCATTAAAACATACCACACTATATTAGATGGATTCATGTGGGTAAACTTCAAAGGGAAGATGCACTCTCATATGAGGAAGTGCATGGATCATTTGCTGGTTGAGGAGGAACATAGCTCTCGGGAAGAGTTATCATCACTACCTCCTTATTCATTGGGTGTAAGAAGGAGCTCATCCATGAGCTACCTCACTAATTTAAATAAAGTGTATGGTGAAACTTGTATTTCTAAACATCATAATGTATCTACTATGTTAGCCATCAGTATTTTTTACATGTTAGTGATGACTATATCTACAGCTGAGTTTTCTAGAAACTGATTTCCTTATGTCAATATGTCATCCAGAAAACCCTCCTAAAACTTTTTTCGCTTTTCTACTTTTCAGTCCACTCCTGTCGAAATCAAAAACTCATTATCACTACCCTATCTAGCTTCAGCCTTATTGGTCTGCCCACCAGCTTTAAAAGGAAAATCCACATCTGTTTCAAAAGTCTCCCCTATGTTAGGAAGTGGCGCTTTAAGACATTTCACCCTTGGCAATCATAAAAAAGCCAAAAAGCCTTCATCTGCAACAAACCTACCATGACTGACCTCTTACTTTACAAATGAAATTAACAAACATCCCTAAGTCGCGCCACTCATATCCCCTAGATCTCAGCACTGCATAAACCCCAATCTCAAGCTGACTATTAGGTTTTTCACAGTGTTCTATGGTTTCTACAAAGGCAGGAAATATAACTTCATCTCAGGATTAAATGTTTGATCTACAGTTAGAGGAACAGCTGCTTCTAAATGTATTATGAGCCTGAGATGAATCTGCAAAACAAAAGTCACTCATCAGGACCTTACAGCTCTTTCCAGCATGAAAATCACAGTAAGAAAGGGTCATCACTGTCTCAGCAAACTGGTAAATTGCCAAGGCCCAGAACCTCCTTCATTTACAAGCAGAGGGTTAGGGCGCCTCCTTCATCCACAAGCAGAGGGCGCTGGCCAATATTGACTTGGAAAATTGCAAAACTCCAGGTTTGCCTTGAACTGAACAAATGAAACAGAGACTCCAGGTTTTATGAATGTGACTGATGATCATAACAGGAATAGAGTTGAAATATGCTAGCTCAAAAGAAAAGGGAGTCTGGTCTGATAAAGGAGGTCATCTGAAGCTTTCAAGTCATATGAATTGTTGAAATTTAGAAAAGCATATCATCAGCAAACATTCCAATCTTAAGCAACCTGTTTTCCATAAGATCAAATTGAGTAGATGCTGACAAAAATGCCATTACACAGGCAGAAAGAAAGTTCTGGGTTTTTCAAAAAGCACTGACCTTCATAGTCACAAAGATTATTTGTCAAGTAATCTGTCATGAGATGACCAAGCCAAATGATAAATATCTCAGTCACCCCTAGAACAGTGCAGGGAGACAGTATTACTTTGGCTAGGGTTTTTGCTGAAACACAGTGATGCTTGCAAGAAGAGATGCTAATATTGATGTTTTTCAAGAGGTTCACTTACCATCACATCCAGAGAAAAGCTGTGTCAAACAGAGTTGTCAAAAAACCTTCAGATACCTTACCTGATGAAGAGCCTCCTCCATGTATGAGCAGATGGCCAGAGCCTTGGATATTGTTGAAGACTGAATTAGTCAGAAAGGTGCAGTAGAGAGATACAAAGAAGGAAAGTGGAAGTCATTACACAGGTCAAAGATAATGCTTCTAATTCAAAAATATTACTCTTCCTATTCATATGAAAATATCTTTCAAAATATACATCATGGTGGACAGGAAATGTTATGAATAGGTATGCCATTGATACCAAAAAGGGGGCAGTTTCCTTGAGAGAAAGGATCAAACAGCAAAACAATATCACATGCCAAAGGTCCAAAGAAGCGCTTTTCAAGAAATGATGTTCAAAGTTTTCAAATGTTTCTGGCGCATTATGAATGGTCTTTCCTTGATAAAAATCACCAAGAGGGGAAAACAGTGAACATAGTCTAGTTATGAAATGGTTCTATTTTACAAAAAAGGGGTCAACACACTGGTCAAAGCAAAATGATGACTGTGTATCAAAGAGCCCTGTTTTCCCTATTTTACAAGCTTATCTTTTCAGATGGACAAGGAAAATGGGTATACAATCTTATGAATAGGCAGAAGAAGTTTTTTTTGATGAATTGTCACTGTTTATATGTCTTAAAACAAACACAGTTGTCATCATTCCAAAGGGCAGATGTAGCACAGAAATACATGGAAAGGAAACCAACAGACAGGGATTTTTAAATTCTGTCACCAAGAAAATATTCCCTTTTGAGTTATTGTCCACTATTTTCCAAAGGTCATTCAACATATGATCATTGTTGGATAGTTTAAAAAGAAGAAGCACAACCTTTATTATTTAAAGGAACAGGTGTATTGTATACTACACCTACAGGCAGGGATTTGAACACCTACTGTAGGTAAAGGATGAAGAAACTGCCGAAGACCAAGAGTTGTCAAAGCAAATTGACAAACTACCTGTATTATTAAAACACAGTAGCAGAAGTGATGTAGAGGTTGTTGAAGTTGTTTGTCAAGATTTAGAGCTTGGGGTTGAAATGTTCCCCAAAGGACAAAACTAAAAATCACCTTTTGAAGCTACTATGTACTAAACAGAGTCATTGCTTGGGTTTACATATTCAAAATGACAAGCCCACAGTTTAAACACAAAACAAAGTTGAAGACCATTGTTACTTTCAAAGTTTTAAATGACCGTTGGAGATTTGTTGTAACATGACATCAAAGAGTAAGTGTGAGAGTAAAGATTTCATTTTCAAAAGCTGAAGACGAATTCTGGCCTCCCTATCACCAAAGAAATAATTTTCGGGTCATTGGGCAGAATTTAACACTGTGCAGAGGCAGCGCGACGCGCCTGCGTTTTTGCGCGACGTGCCTGACAGAGGATTTACACAGGCCGCCTGTGTTAGCGCGACGTGCCTGTACGTTGGCGCGACGCGCCTGTACAAGGCCGCCCGACCGCCCGACAGGTCGACCCGACAGGCCACCCAGGGTTATGTTTTGCGCGACGTGCTGGTTTCAAAAGAGTGCCGCGCAAGTTTTGGAAGGCCCCGGTGCTACTCCAGCCCTGCACGAAGATTGGTCATCCAATTTAAAGGTACTCTCACACATTTTCCCCCTCGGTTTCAAGAAATTGCTTTGAAAATACCCTTGGATTCAAAGCTATGTACATGAGAAATGCACTGTTAAGGGTGACTACCAAGAAACAGGGTATCAGACTTTTTACCAACCTCCTCATTACATTGCATACAGAACCCTAAAAAATGTCACTATACCAGGAAAATAATGCTATTTGCTGTATAGTTTTTGAGGTGTAAAGATGAAATAGAGGGCAGACTGTGTCTTTCAAAAACACCTACAGAGACACTTGGTCTTGAGATTAAGGGCATTTTGTTTTCAAAACAGTCGAAAGGCAGAAGTTTTCCTGTAAAGAATTGTGCTTTGATTATAGGAGATCTTGCTGTAGAAAGGCAGGGTTTAGGTCTGCAGAGAAACTGTCCTCACAGTCATCCAGACATTGACACATTATCAAGGCAGTGAAGTACACTCAGTAAGAGGGGTTTTGACATTCTTTTAGTTTGAAAAGGAAAACTCACACATTTTCTGCCTAAAAACTTGTGGTCTTCTAAAAACTCTGTCATTTTCGCTCCAAACCTGTGTATTGACAGTCCAAGCATATGTAGGGTTGATTTCAGAGAGGCAAAGTATTGAAAGGTGGCACACCTATACAGGGCAGAATTGTTAAAATGACTATAAGCCTCCTTGAGCTATGAGCTAGGTGTTTTGGTTGGCATCTTAGCCTTCAAAAAACAGAGTAATTTTGGCATTTTCACAGCACACTCTTTTAGCAGATTGCCTTTCTTTCACTGTATTATTCCTACTGTGAATGTGTTGACAGAGATTTTCCAAAGGTGAAACAGGACAAAAGAAGGGCAGAGGTTGTTGATGATTGAATTTAACTTTGAGACAGAGGTTCAGATGTGGTGGCTGATCTTTTGAATTCACAAATAAAGGGTGTGTTTCCTAAAGCACTGTGCATTGATTTTACACCTAACCTAGGTCTGCCTTTTCTTTTCACTACGTTGTATCATGTTGAAGAGCTGTTGACTGTGATATTTTTCAAGAAGAAGACCTGAAGAGCAGGGTTTTAATATTTGAGTTTTGTTTTGAAGACACAAATACAAGTGTTGGTTGGCCTCTAAAAAATTCACAAGAGGAGTGATTGTTCAAAACTGTGCACAGGGAATCTACACAGCAGTTTGTCCCATCTTTACACATGGTGCCCTATTAAAAAGTTTTCCTGGCTGAGGTGCATCCAGAGGTGAAAGGGCTGGTTTCAAGGAGTGCAGAGGTGGTTTATTCAAAGAAAACATTGTTGCAATCTATCCTAACCACATTGTCCATATCTGTCCAAGCAGTATAGTGACCAGTTTCAATCCAGCAGAGCATTTTTACATACAGTAAAGGCAGTTTGCCTCTTCCAGAGCTTGAACGCCTAGCACGGAAGGAAGGGAAAAGCATATCAGCCCTTGATATTTTTGCCTCAGCTTCGGAGCAGGTTTCTATGGACCCTTGAGGGTCATGTGTGCCAATTTTGGGCCTTGTTCGACAACTTTTTGTTTTTTGGCATTTTTTGGGTTTTTGGTCGAAAACTCATAATTTCGCCATTTCAGTTTGGTGAGTTGACAAGGGAGGAGAATGATACCAATGGATGCCATAATTCCATGAGCAGGTCTCCAGCGATTTTCAGGGCATTTGGAGATCATTCGCCCCCTCAAATTGGCGAAAAACACCCTCATTTTGCACGTTCTGCCCGCCGTATCAGCAGTCTGCTATTTTCTGGGTTTTTTCACACAGGTACAGTTTTGGATGACTTCCGGACCTTAGATTGAGTTGGTTCTAGTTGTGCCGGAAAGTAGACACAGAGAGGTTTCCAGCAAGCCCTCATGAGCCTCATTTCGATATCGGGAAGGCTGCCTATTGCATCCATCAAGTCAGGGGACCTTTTTGAGGCATAAATATGAAGTATTTTTGTAATTTTTGAACTCCAAAAATCTGCTTTTCCCAAATGTGCGTTAAGCTATTTTTATCATTGGGAAATGATGTAAAGTCAATATAATTTCCATTTTTAGTAGTTTTTTAGATATTTTATGGGATATTTTGTGCCTTGGGCTTTGCAAAGCCTCAAGGACAAGTTTAGATATTTTGACTTGGCCAATGGGATAGCTAGTTTCTCCATGAGGTTTTCCTCCCTCAAGCCTATTTATTCCATGGGTTTCATTGTAAATCGGAGGCTGAACTTGAGAGAAGAATTAATACATTGGTCATATGAGCTTTGAAGAATACACTTGTGTTATGATTTTTGGACTGCCTCTTGGATGCTTTTGAGGAACGATGAAGGATTGTTGATGGATTCCATGACATGGTAGAATGGTATAGTGTTTCTTGATATGTTTTTGTCTTCTAGTTTTCATTCATAATACATATTTCTTGCTGCTATAGATCAGTAGAGATTGATTTTGAGATATGCCCATGGAGGCACCTCAAAATCCTTGAATCTTCATAGCTTGATGTTTTCTTCTTCCTTAGTTATGCTAAAGAATTCTTAGCTGCTCTTTAGTAACTTAAGGTATTGTTGCTAAGTTTTATTCATAAGTTCTATGTATGTTGAGTAGGATGTATGGTTTTCCCTACCTACCTATTAGCTTCCCATAGTTCTGTCCATAAAACTTTCTCTTTGACTGATTTGTTGATCATCTTGTTGAACCAAGGAGGCCTAG
Organism: Pinus albicaulis; assembly: GCA_034641835.2. Lineage (NCBI taxonomy): Eukaryota > Viridiplantae > Streptophyta > Pinopsida > Pinales > Pinaceae > Pinus > Pinus albicaulis. The sequence goes on along the minus strand of JAXQQM020082601.1, from coordinate 73,705 downwards.
TCCCGATCTAGCCCTTTGCCTAAAACTATGAAATCTTGTTTGTCAAAGTGCCCAATGACTTAGAGACTATGTTTAGGCGTTCCGGTGTAGTTTATGAGTTGTTAGTTTGTCTCACGTGTTTTCCCCAAAGTCTGATAGCCATTTCCCGAAGTTAGAGGGTCTTATACCTCTATGTATGGCTGGAAAGTTTGATTTCTATGTATTAATTAGCTCATAGTTACATTTAACATGATTAATGGCTTGCTATAAAATGTTTATGTCTGTTATTAACTAGTTACACTTGAAATCCCTTGTCTTTCACCAACTTATTGTCCATTTAATCCATTTTGCCCAAAGATCCCTTCTACCGTGAATCAAATCGGCCCTACAGCAGCTTTACATCATCACCTCATAGCTTCCTTGACCTGTTTGACCCCATAGCCCAATTTATCTACATCTTGTTATCCATTTTATGTATTTGATCAGTTTTATCCCTCACAAACTTAAAAACTAAAAAAACCAAAAACACACTTCATAACTAGCCTAATATCAGAATATCACAAGTAAACACACCGACATCTTTTACACTTATAGAGAGAGCCCTCTCTGAGTCCAGGAAGGCTAGGTCCTTGGGCTCCAAAGCTTGGTTTGATGTTACATCGTCATTTGGCTAGCCAATCGGCCAAATCATGGGACCCTAACATAATGGCGATCACGGTGGGACCTTGAGTTAGTGACAATCTAAGGACACCTTAGAACTCTAGAAGTCCCTTATTTTTAAGAATACTGTTTGATTGACTTATCCCACCGCTCACTAACATAATGGCGATCACGGTGGGACCTTGAGTCAAAACATCCTAGGTATCCCTTAGGAACTCTCAAAATCTCAGTCAAACTTAGAAGAGTAGAATCTGGTTGTCTCACCATCCTAGAAAAATGATGAGTCAGTTATAGTAAACTCTTCCAAACCTCAGGACTACATAAAACTCAAAAAACCCCAAAAAACTCCTTTAGATTGGTTTTTGACAGTATTGGTGGTGGACCATACATATATACCTCAAAAACAACTAAAAATCCACCTGACGACTCCACTAGCCTCCAGTAGGCCTTACTATTTTACCAAATTCTAGGCTACTATCCGATAGACCTATCCCATCACTCACTAACATAGCGGGAGATGGTAAGACATTGAGTACATGACAGTCTAGCAAACTCTTATAGACTCTTTGGTCCTTTAGGTACCATAAACAGGCAGGCAGTCCATAGACCCATTTAGAGTAAACTCTTTTTGTTCTCATCACCCTAGCAAAGTGTTGAAACAAGTCTAGGATACTTTAAAACATAGGCTGCACATAAAATTCAGAAAATCCAAAAACATTCTCAGAATAGTTATTGTTGGTGGACCATAGCTATCTTCACAAAAGCAACTCATTTTCACCTGGCGACTCCACTAATCCATCCCTTTACTTTTGACCATCCTTCGCCTTAGTAGAACCTTAGAAAAATCACCCATCCAGAACATTCACCAATACCATTCTCTCTAAAACTCTGGATCTAAAATCTGGCTTCACAAAGAATCAATACCAGATCCCATCCAGACCCAAATCCCCCTATCATAGTAGATGACCCAGAAAAGATTATGTGGCAAGCTTCTGAAACTGATCATCTAGCTACTGATAGATTCATCCGTAGAACAAGATCTGTACCTAAACATCGCACTATCCTACTAGATTCACCTTTGGAACTAGAGTCATCACAAACTCTTCCCAGAAGAAAATCATATAGTAAGATAAACTTCGACGATCTTGAACCCCTAAACCCACCACAGAGTCCTATTAGAGAAGCTTCACCCACCACTCCTCCTGATTTCCAGCTTCTCTATCAGTTTGGCTCCTATCATCCCAGATCTGCTCAAAACCAGATCACTAGTCCAAGTTCCATCCGCCACACCCGGGTCAAACCGCTCAATGTTCAAACCACTCTATTTCAAATTCTACTAATCCTCATCTTGTACATCATCCATTAGCTCCAAACACACAGCTCGGTACGCACCTTTGGTGTTGCCAAATTCAGCCTTGGCTCCTCTCCCAAACAAATATCAAGACAAAATCCCACACTTTACCGGAGAAGACACCACTACACCTCAACAAAGATATAAGTAGAATGACCGATGCTTATGAATATCTAGAGGTACAAGACGAGATCAAGCGAATGAGAATATTTGCCCAAAGTCTTGGTGGTGAACCCAAAGCATGGTTCAAAAGTTTAGCTCCAAACAAAGATCCATGATATCCCCGAACTACATCAAGTCTTCTGGGAATAGGTGGAAATCCGAAGAAAACCCCATTCAAATCCCCGTCGAATATAAAAATCTAAAACGGAAAATCCTGGAGAGTGTCCAAGCTTACCGTACTTCAGGGTTCAAAAGTGTATTAGTAACTCCCTCCCACCTCATTTCAAACCCCCCACTTGGTCTAGCCTTGGCAAAGTTCCCGAGGGGTTTGATCCAGACATGACATATCATCCGAGAGACAAGGATCCTACCTAGAGGAAATGCAACAAATATCTATAAAAGGAAGATGTTAACTTATAGGCCGAAAAGAGCTAGACCCAGATCAGAAGAAAAGTCACATATAGAGATGAAGTTCCACTTCCCATCACCTTCCCTAGATCCCGTAATAGATGACTTAGTCAAATCCATGGCTAAAATGTGGGAAAAGATCAATAAAAGTGTTCGTTAGGGATAAACTGCCCAACCAATCGAAACCAAAACTAAAATTTAGGGAGGAGTACCTAAACAAGAATTAAGGATAAATACCCAACAGATCGTGCCACCATTCAATGAAAACTATGTGGAAGAAGATGATAGGGACTCGGGAACCTCTTGAGAACATCATTTAAACCTCATAGGGTCCGACAATGAGAGGAGGTGGCCTCAATCAAGAAGAACAAGCCTTCTTTCGCATGATCAAGATGAGACCAATTATGAAGATCTTCGACGACCCTACCATAGATTTCAAAATGCCATTATAGAAGCTCATTGTGCAATATGACCTTAGAAGTAAAAGAAACCAAGACAATGTCAGAAAGAACTCATATCATAAAGTCCCTAGTACCATCCTCAAGAAAGCAGAGAATGATAAAATTGAGGCCGCGGGATCGACCAAAACAAAGGTAAGGCCATTTGCATGCTACTTAGCTCGTACACCCCTAGTACCTCCAGCCCAAAGAAACCCAAAAGTGACCGTATCAAAATAAGTCTCAGTTTTCAAAGTCAAAGAAATTGGAACATAGAAAGGTTATGTCTCGAAAAAAATAACAAATATGCCTAAGCTTACCTACCTTTAGTCAAGGGGAAATTTCCAAAATAAAAATTACTCATACCCTTACAAGTAGTTAATAACTATAGATAGGTATAGATCTCAAATCTTCAAAGTCTTTGACCTAGATAGTATGCGTATACTCCTGAATTTAACTGATAACAAGTCTCAGCGATTTTCATTCTAAAGTAGAAGGTGAATATCAAGAAGGAACTATTTCTTCCTTCTATTTGCTTAAATATACGGGACAAAATATTACATAATGCCATGTTGGATTCTCGTGCTTCTCCATAACTTTGATGTCAAAGTAAATATGGAAAACCTAGGACTAGAAGTGACTCAACCTTTACAAAACTTTGTATTCTTTCGACCAAGTCAAGTAAAATGTTTAGGTCCGATAAAAATCTAGATTTTGTCTTAACATTAAATCAGTCACCAAAAACTTACTGCGGATGTAGTAAGGTCGACATCACACCCAAGTATGGGATGCTATTGTCAAGAGCATGGGCCGCCAAATACAAGGTAGCCTCCAAGTGGATATTATTCAATTACTATCCTGCTTTCAACCAAACTAGGAGGTTATACCGAGAAGCTTGCATGAAATACATGGTTAGCAACAGAGATAAGCCAAACAATACCCCTATCTATTCCATTCATTCCACTTAGGATTCTTTTATTATACAATGAAGATGATATATAAACAAGCAGATAAAAGAAAATGAAGACATAACCAACCATTAATGAATGAAGAAATTTGATGACCAAAGTCCCAAGAAACCCGAGAAACAAGTATCATGTATGAAAAGAAACTCTTTGGAGTATAAGCCATGTTCTCAGGGCAAGACAGTCTGTGGAGCAGCATCTTGGATACACACACAAAGAAGGTCATTCTTTTAGATTAGAATTCCAATGTACAAATAACATTGCTTAATATGAAGCCCTTCACAGTCTAAACATGCTTAGAGACTTAGGGCGCTTACAGAATACGGCCTCAAGGAGACTCGAGTTTGTGACTCAGCAAATAAAAGGTGAATATTTTCCTGCAAAGAATCCAAGACTCGAGAGAATATAAGAATGCAAACTTTGGATATCCTTAAAACTTTGAAAAATATGAACTCACCTATATCCCCGTAAAATACCAAGTAAATGAGTTTCATTTCTTGTCATAGCTATAGCCACAAATACCATGTATGAGTGAGCAATATGACATTCAAGTGAAACACCTAATGACTGAACTGCATAATTCGACCATTGGCAAATATTCCAAGGAAGACAGATCAAATTGATGATTTCCTCCAATCTAGGAATGAGTTTGAAATAACCAAAAATGTATCAGAGATGAAGAAAGGAAACCTACCAAGTCAAGACTAAGAATTAAATCTGGGAATTTTGTGGACAAATCTAAACCCGGTAGACCATCCATGATAGAGATAGAAGAAGACATTGACTCCAAAGAGAACTCGAAGTCTTACATTGTGAAAATGACACCATACCTGGGAGGGCTCGCACCTTTAGAAGAATTGTTTGACTAATGATGTGGCCAAAAAGCCTAAAAATGGAATCTACAAGATGACATAGAGGAATATAACATAGGAAGCCCAAGAGCCAAAAAACATTAAACTATCCAAAAACCCTCCCACCTAACATAAAACATAGGTACATAAATCTATTCAAATAATTTAAAGATGGCAGGTTATATTGGGGGTACCAAGATTTGAAATCATATGATACCAAGATCATCCAACATAAAATTCCCTTAAAGAAAGTCCCAAAACTTTTAAACAGAAGTTAAGAAGGATAAACCCTAAGATATTCCCATTGGTTGAAAAGGAAGAAGATGTATGATGTCAGATAAATAGTATTCCTCCGATACCCCGAGTGGGTCTCAAATTTAGCATCGCTAGAAAAAGATCAGAAATCGCACTCGTATAGATTTCCGAAACTTGAATTAGGCATGTTCGAAAGATAACTACCTCTCGCCCAAAATGGACCACATAATTTCGAAGGTAGTAGGCGCTAAAAGAATCTCACCGCTTGATGGTTTTTCCGGTTATAACCAAGTATTGGTTTATCCTACCATCAGCATAAAACAACTTTCACCACCCCCCGGGGCACTTTTATGTACGTTAAAATGCCTTTCTGAGCCAATGAATGTCAGCGCCACATTTCAAAGAGCCATGGACATAGCTTCTCTAAGACAAGATAGTGTTTTCATAGTCATATATCTCGAATATATACAATATATTCCAAAATCAGATGAAGAACACTTAGTACACTTGAGAAAAGTTTTCAACAAATGCAGAAAGTATGGGTTATCCCTAAACCCCAAGAAAACACTCTTCGGTCTAGAAGAAGGGAAACTCCTAGGTCACATTATTTCGGAAGAAGGAATCAAAATAGACCCCCAAAGAATCGAAGGAATCCTACAGATAAGTCACCCCAGAAACATTAAGGAATTACAGTCCTTTATCGGCAAGATAAATTTTTTAAGAAGATTCATCCCAAATCTTGCTGAGCTCCTGAAAGAGATCACTAATATGTTGAGAAAGGAGGTCGGGGTTAAATGGACTATAGAAGCCAAAAAATCTTTTGAACTAATTAAAAGGGCTTTAACTGAAACACCAGTATTGATAAGCCCTGATTTCACCAAAGATTTTTACATTTTCTCATTTGCCTCAGAACATACAATAGCTGCGGTGTTGTTGCAGAAAAATGCAGCTGGGCAGGAGCAACCCATTGCCTTTTTTACCAAATCCCTGAGAGATGCTCCCTTGAAATATAACATCATGGAAAAACAGGCATTCGCATTGGTAAAGGCACTAAAGGATTTTCGAGTTTACATCTTACATTCTCATGTCATAGCTTTCATCCCTAATACTGTCGTCAAGGACATTCTCAACCAGGATCCCGATGGTAAAAGGGGGAAGTGGATTGCTATCATCCTAGAGTATGATTTAGAAATCCAGCCTACTAAACTAGTTAAAGGACAAGGACTTGCGAGACTAATGGCTGAAACCAACCTCCAAGCTTTAGATATAAATTTTGTTGATGCCTTAGAAGAACAGGAAGAGTGCACACTTCCCCCTATCGATCAAACATTTTTGGATTCACCTTGGTATGCAGACATTCTTTATGTATTAACTTATATGAATGCTCCTCCGACTTTATCAAAAACAAAAGCAAGATTCCTCAAACAAAAATCTTTAAAGTTTTGCATTATAGATAGTTCTCTATATTGGAAAAATCCTACTGGTATGCTGCTTAAATGTTTGCTTGAGTCTGATGCAGAGAAAATTATGCGAGAAATGCATGAAGGGGAATGTGGAGGTCATCTCTACTGGAAAACTACTGCAAACAAAATCCTTAGAGCCGGTTATTATTGGCCCACCTTGTTCCCTGATACTCACAAACTGGTTATGACCTGCCATAAATGTCAAATTTTTGATGGCAAGAAAAAGCTTCTACCTTTGCCCTTACATCCCATCATAGTTGAAGGACCTTTCCAACAATGGGGTCTAGATTTCATTGGGGAAATTCACCCCTCCTCCTCCGCTCAACATAAATGGATCCTCACAGCCACTGATTACTTTACCAAATGGATAGAAGCCATACCATCTCGGAACGCCACTGATTCAGTCATCATCACGTTCCTAGAAACCAATATCCTATCCATATTTGGCTGTCCCAGGAAAATCATTACAGATAACGCCGCTGCCTTCTCTTCCAAGAAAATGATAGACTTCTATCACAAGTATCATATTTCATTAGGGCATTCCACAGCCTATTACCCTCAAGGTAATGGTTTAGCCGAGTCTTCTAACAAAAGCCTAGTCAACATTATCAAAAAACTTCTTGAACAAAATCAAAAAGCATGGCATGGGAAACTAGTACACGCCTTATGGGCTGATAGATTAACCACCAAGAAGTCCATAGGTATGTCCCCTTACCAGCTAGTTTATGGTGTTGATGCCATTTTCCCAACATCTTTAGGGGTTCCTGTAATGAAACTATTACAAGAAGTCCAAATAGAAGGAAATGACATACAAAGGAGAGTAAACCAGACTATCCATTTACAACAAACCAGAGAAGAAGTTTACCAAAGGGCTCAATTAGCACAAGACAAAATAAAACAGATTTTTGACAGAAGAACTAAGGAAAATGATTTTCAAATTGGAGATAAAGTTTTAAAATGGGATTCTAGAAGAGAAGATAAAGGTAAACATGGAAAGTTTGAAAATTTATGGAAAGGGCCTTACATCATCAGCTCAGTTAGTGGAAACAATGCTTTCTTCTTACAAGAACCTGATGGGACTGAAATTTTTGGGGGTCCTGTGAATGGCAGGACATTAAAACACTATTTTTGTCAAGAGCTCCATTTTTGAGTTTGAAACACTTTCAGTCATTGTACATACCATTGTTTGAAATATTGAAAAATAGAAAAGTCAAAAACAGTAAAAAATAGGAAAGTCAAAAACAGTAAAAAGCAGAAAAGAGGGCAGGTGAAGATAGAACAAAGGTCCCATGTTCCAAAAAATAGTCTGTCGGAAAGCGAGCAAGTCTAAAAGCCGCTACTAGTACTTCAATGTCTTGTTCAGCTATATAGCCTAATCATAGCTGAGCATGTTTAAATTTATTTGCTGATAAGTTAGTGAGTGCCAAGATAGTCAACATTGTGTAAGATTGACTTATCACAGAGCTTAGATTAGGGAGAGATTCTGGTTCCACATGCCTAAAACAGAACCAAAGAGAGAAGCGAGGGATGAAAAAACATTGTACATCTTAACCCCGCTTCTCTAGTTTCCTTTTGTTTCAAATAACATTTGTGTGCAGCTTGTCTTTTATGCCACAAATGCATGACAAATTAGACTGCCTAATCTTGATTTGATCATTTTTGAATTTCATGTTGTAGATTAGAGAATGAAATCCTGTCAAACCGCTTAATCTTGACAGTCGATCTAGTTTTAGGTAGAGAAATGAAGGAGTTCATCAGCTTAATCTGAACTCCCGGCAGATATAAGAGTAGAAATAGATAGTTTCATTTTGCAAAAAGAAAAATATGCATTGTCTAAAGGCTGCTAGTTCAAATGCGCCAAAGAGAAAAAAAATGTTAGGAAAAATAGTGGGGTAGGTAGAAGTATCATTGATGTTAACCATGCTGTCACTTTTTCAGAAATAACATCAAGAGAAGGGTAAATTTTGCGCCAATGGATAAGACACTGGTCTTCATAAGCCAAAAATCTGAATTCTGGACACCTCCTGACGAGGAGCTGCCCTCCCCAAATGGAGCCACTGTTAGCCATCAGTATTTTTTTTACATGTTAGTGATGACTGATTTCCTTATGTCAATATGTCATCCAGAAAACCCTCCTAAAACTTTTTTCGCCCTTCTACCTTTTCAGTTCGCCCATGTCGAAATCAAAACCTCATTATCACAATCCTATCTAGCTTCAGCCTTATTGGTCTGCCCATCAGCTTTAAAAGGCAAATCCACATATGTTTCAAAAGTCTCCCCTATGTTAGGAAGTGGCGCATTAAGACATTTCACCCTTGGCAATCATCAAAAAGCCAAAAAGCCTTCATCTGCAACAGGCCTACCATGACTAACCTCTTACTTTGCAAAAGAAATTGACAAACAGCTCTAAGTCACGCCACTTATATCCCTAGATCTCAGCACTGCAAAAACCCCAATCTCAAGCTGACTATTAGGTTTTTCACAGTGTTTTATGGATTCTGCAAAGAACAGGAAATATAACTTCATCTCAGGACTAAATTCTTGGATCTACAGTTAGAGGAACAGCTGCTTCTAAATGTAACTTGAGCTTGAGATGCATCTACAAAATAGAAAGCTACTCATCCAGACTTTACATCTCTTTCCAGCATGAAAATCACAGTAAGGAAGGAACACCACTGTCTCATCAAACTGGTAAATTGTCATGGCCCAGAACCTCCTTCATTTACAAGCAGAGGGTTAGGGCGCCTCCTTCATCCACAAGCAGAGGGCGCTGGCCAATATTGACTTGGAAGATTGCAGAAGTCCAGGTTTGCTTTGTATTAAACAGTGAAACAATATCTCCAGGTTTTATGAATGTGAGTAATGATCATAACAGGAATATAGTTGAAATATGCAATTTCAAAGGAAAACAGAGTCTGGTCTGATAAAGGAGGTCATTTGAGGTTGTCAAGTCATAATAATTGTTAAACTTTAGAAGGGCATGTCATTAGTAAAAATTCAAGGTATCATAAGCAGCCTGTTTGTCCACAAGATCAAATTGAAAAGGTGCTGACAAAACATGTCATTACACAGGCAGAAGGAAAGTTGTTTGTTTTTCAAAAGGGTGCTGACCTCCATAGTCACAGAGACTATCTTTCAAATAATCTGTCATAAGATGACCAAAGCAAATGATGACATCTCGCTTCTCGCAACGCATGCTGAGACAGTTGATACTTGGTTAGGTTTTTCCTCGAAATGGCGTTGACGATCATAGCGCAGGTGCTAGTATTAATGTTTTTCAACTTGTTTGCCCATCATAATCCTAGCAAACCCCACAAGTCCTGATGTGCAGCCTTATCAAACTTTTCTTAGATAAAGGGCCTCTCCATTTATGAGCAGTATTGGCCAAGGCTTTAAGTGTTGTTGAAAATCGATTGGTAAAAAGTGCAAAGGAAAGAATAAGAAAGAAAGCAAAGGTCTGCATACGTAAAAGTTAGTGTTTATGATTTAAAAGTATTGGTTTTCCTATTCAAAAGGAAATGTCTGTCAAACTATACCTATAGTGGACAGGATACAATATGGACTATGCAGGCCATTGATACAAAAGAGCAGTTTCCTTAGGAGAGGGGGTCACCTCACTATCACATGCCAAGAAGTCTAAAAGAGACCCTTTCAAGTAAGCAGAGGTAGATGGAACAAGGACAAATGCAATTGCATTTTTATAACCACAGTCAGAAAATGAGTTGAAGGGCACCTTAACAGTTGAAATCAATCTCACAATAGACACCATTACATCCACAGCATCAAGAGAAAATGATGTCATATTGGGTTTTAAAAAAGAGTAAGTCCACCTCCTTGCAAAGTGGAAAAGGAGCTCCATTGGTATATTGTTGAGCAAATGTCACACTTTGAAAAGGGAAATAGAAGGATCAGCAGTGACAAAAAAGTCACTTTTCGAATATCTGAAATACAGTAAATAGAGTTGGCTTTTGGAAAAAATCACATCCATTACCACGGTTCAAACTAAGATACACAGATTTTCTTCACCAACAATGTTCAAGAGTAGGGGTCCTTCTTGACACATTCGAAGACATTTTGTTTCAAATGGACAAAGGCAGTGGTGTAAAAATGAAAGAACAAGCCCCTTGCCATTTCCTGAACCACGTAAAAGGGTTATTGAATAAAAACAGAGTTTTGTGGTTCGAAGTGTCGCGCGGCAGCTCGAAAAGCGCGCGACGCGCCTGGAGCAAAAAATACAAAGGGCCATAACTAAGGCGTGATGCGCCTGTAGTGGTGCGCGACGTGCCTGTGCGTGTTGGTCCTGTCAGCCCGACAGTGACCCGACACCACAACCTTGCGCGACACTCTTCACAATAAACGCGTCGCACAGGGTGATAAACCTCCAAAGCACCTCCAAACTGCTTTCAAAGTTGCTCCAACGCTCAAGCAAAGACTGCCACCGATTTTTAAGGAATGTTGTCTTGCCCCTTACAAAGATTAAAGTTGTTAGACAGTGTTTGAGACAGCAAAGGCCTCCGTGTAAATCAAGATATTTTGAGTAGCTGTTTTGGAAAGAAGGTGTCAGTTGGTTGACAATGAGGTGTTATTTCTAATCTTCAAGAGCCTAAAGCTGCCCTCCAAGGTGCTCAAACATCACATTCCTTTTCTAAGGGTAGTGTTAAGTGTTTAAGGACATCTAAAATACTGTGGCATAAACTCCATAACCCTGTCAACTATATGTAACAAAGAAAGGGTGCTCAGGAGGTGTGATTTTTTAGAGTTGCTATAGTATGTGATTGACCAGCAGTAAGCATAGCAAGGCTTGGATTATTTTTAACTGTTTAAAAAACCTGTAATCTGTCCCCAAAAGAGTATTAGGAAATGAAGTCACCTTTTCTTTAAAGAAGCTCAGCATTTGAAGCAGGATCTTGCTGACTGACTGTCTTTATGTTATTAAATCCACTAGTTGAGTAGCATACAAGAGAAGGAGCACAATGTGATTAAAGGGTGAACAATAGGTCAGTTTTTAGACAGCAGTGGCCCTCATACACATTTTTGATCTTTCAAAAAGAGTTTCTTCTATTTTATCAAAGGGAGAAAACAAAGTCTTAACTTCAGTTCCTTATAGCATATCCTGTAAATAAAGGTCATTCATTTGTATTCAAAGGTAGGGCAAAGCTGGTATAAAGAAACAGTGGGGTATAGAAAAGGAAGTTTTTGTTTGAAGGGGATTTTTTACTGTTGAAGGCTGCAGGCCTTGCTACTACATCATAAAAACAACATAAGCCTTTTTTCCCTATATTATGAACAGTGACTGAAACTGTGTTAAAATGCTGAATATGCTAATGAAATACCTACAAGGAATAAAGTTTTGAACTCAAAACTGTGTTTTCACCTTCTTCTTCAAAGGACAAAGGTTTCTTATATCTGCAAAGCATCAAAAGGCTTGGTTGAAACTTTTGAATCATTTCCAAGATCTGTCACTTTTTGCTCTATGGACAGTGAAATTGACCGTGTGACCGCACACAAGGAGATCATGTATGGTGTGAACTTTGGTGGTTGATTAGCATACTGGCTGGAAGGCAGGTTTTTAATGATTGCGAAATCTACCATGGGCAAGGATTAAGATGTATCGAGTGACCTCTTAAAAAACTCACAAGGACAAGTGCGCTTACACATGGAAACAGCTTCGCTTTCTCCAAAGCATATTCAAAGTCAAAATGCCTCCAAGGAAAGACAACAAGAGCAGCATGACAGTGATAAATATGAGCAACAGCTAGGAAAAGAGGGGAAGAGTAACAACAAAGAAGAACAAATAGCTTGAGCAGCATAAGGATGATGATCAAGAATGCAATAAGGAGCGCCTAGCACGGAAAGAAGCGCCTAGCACGGAAAGAAGGGAAAAACATATCAGCCCTTGATATTTTGGCCTCAGCTTCAGAGCATGTTTCTATAGACCCTTGAGGGTCATGCATGCCAATTTTGGGCCTTTTTCGGCAACTTTTTGTTTTTTGGCATTTTTTGGGTTTTTGGCCGAAAACTCATAAATTCGCCATTTCAGTTTGATGAGTTTTCAAGGGAGGAGGATGATACCGATGGATGCCATAATTCCATGAGCAGGTCTCCAGCGATTTTCAGGGCATTTGGAGATCATTCGCCCCCTCAAATTGGTGAAAAATACCCTCTTTTTGCACATTCTGCCCGCCATATCAGCAGTCTGCTATTTTCTGGGTTTTTGCGCACAGGTACAGTTTTGGATTACTTTCATGCCTCGGATTGAGATGGTTTCAGTTGCGCCAGAAAGTAGACATAGAGAGCTTTCCAGCAAGCCATCATGAGCCTCATTTCGACACCGGGAAGGCTGCCATTTGCCTTCAACAAGTCAGGGGACCTTTTTCAGGCATAAATATGAAGTATTTTTGTAATTTTTGAACTTCAAAAATCTGCTTTTCCCAAATGTGCGTTAAGCTATTTTTATCATTGGGAAATCATGTAAAGTCAATATAATTTCCGTTTTTAGCAGTTTTTTAGATATTTTATGGGATTTTTTGTGCCTTGGGCTTTGCAAAGCCTCAAGGACAAGTTTAGATATTTTGACTTGGCCAATGGGATAGCTAGTTGCTCCATGAGGTTTTCCTCCCTCAAGCCTATTTATTCCATGGGTTTCATTGTAAATCGGAGGCTGAACTTGAGAGAAGAATTAATACATTGGTCATATGAGCTTTGAAGAATACACTTGAGTTATGATTTTTGGACTGCCTCTTGGATGCTTTTGAGGAATGATGAAGGATTGTTGATGGATTCCTTAACATGGTAGAATGGTATAGTGTCTCTTTATATGTTTTGTCTTCTAGTTCTCATTCATATTACATATTTCTTGCTGCTATAGATCAGTAGAGATTGATTTTGAGATATGCCCATGGAGGCACCTCAAAATCCCTGAATCTTCATAGCTTGATGTTTTATTCTCCCTTAGTTATGCTAAAGAATTCTTAGCTGCTCTTTAGTAACTTAAGGTATTGTTGCTAAGTTTTATTCATAAGTTCTATGTATGTTGAGTAGGATGTATGGTTTTCCCTACCTACCTATTAGCTGCCCATAGTTCTGTCCATAAAACTTTCTCTTTGACTGATTTGTTGATCATCTTGTTGAACCAAGGGGGCCTAGTCCCGATCTAGCCCTTTGCCTAAAACTATGAAATCTTGTTTGTCAAAATGCCCAATGACTTAGAGACTATGTTTAGGCGTTTCGGCGTAGTTTATGAGTTGTTAGTTTGTCTTATATGTTTTCCCCAAAGTCTGATAGCCATTTCCCGAAGTTAGAGGGTCTTATACCTCTATGTATGGCTGGAATGTTTGATTTCTATGTGTTAATTAGCTTATAGTTATACTTAGCATGATTAATGGATTGCTATTACATGTTTATTGTCTGCTATTAACTAGTTACACTTGAAATCCCTTGTCTTTCACCAACTTGTTGTCCACTTAATCCATTTTGCCCAGAGATCCCTTCTATTGTGAATCAAATCGGCCCTACAGCAGCTTTACATCATCACCTCATAAGCTTCCTTGACCTGTTTGACCCCATAGCCCAATTTATCTACATCTTGTTATCCAGTTTATGTATTTGATCAGTTTCATCCCTCACAAACTTAAAAAAAACCAAAAAAACCAAAAACATACTTCATAACTAGCCTAATATCAGAACATCGCAAGTAAACACACCGACATCTTTTACACTTATAGAGAGAGCCCTCTCTGAGTCCAGGAAGGCTAGGTCCTTGGGCTCCAAATCTTGGTTTGATGTTACATCGTCATTTGGCTAGCCAATCGGCCAAATCACGGGACCCTAACATAATGGCGATCACGGTGGGACTTATTGAGTACATGACAGTCTAGCAAACTTTTATAGGCTCCTTAGTCCTTCAACTTTTAACTTAAACCATCAGCCTCTAGAATCATTTAGTGTAAACTCTCTATTTCACCATCTTAGCAAAGTGATGAATCAGGTTTATAACACTCTTACATCCTAGGCTGCACATAAAACTCAGAAAAAACCACAAAAAACTCCCTTAGATTGGTTTTTGATAGTATTGGTGGTGGACCATACAAATATACCTCAAAACAACTAAAAATCCACCTGGCGACTCCACTAGCCTCCAGTAGGCCTTACTACTTTGCTAAATTTTAGAATACCATCCAATTTAGCCACCTCATCGCCACCCTAACATAATGGCGATCACGGTGGGACTCTGAGTAACAAAAGCTTAGATTCCCTAGACCTTAAGAGACCTTAAAGAATACTATCTGATTGACTTATCCCACTGCTCACTAACATAGTGACACTCACAGTAGGACCTTCTGAGTTAGTGACAATCTAAGTACACCTTAGTAACTCTTGAAGTATCAATCAAGCTTAGTAAATTTAGATATTGCCTGAAGAGTAAAAATATAGCTCCTTCACCATCTTAGCAAAATGATGAGTCAGTTATAGAAAACTCTTCCAAACCTTATAGGCCCATAAAACTCAAAAAACCCCAAAACACTCCCTTAGATTGGTTTTTGTCAATATTGGTGGTGGACCATACAAGTATATCTCAAAACAAACTAAAAATTCACCTGGCGACTCCACTAAACTCTAGTAAGCCTTACTATTTTACTAAGCTCCAGGCTACTATCCGATAAACCTATCCCATCGCTCACTAACATAGCGGGAGATGGTGGGACAC
The DNA here is from genome assembly GCA_034641835.2 of Pinus albicaulis. Classification (NCBI taxonomy): domain Eukaryota; kingdom Viridiplantae; phylum Streptophyta; class Pinopsida; order Pinales; family Pinaceae; genus Pinus; species Pinus albicaulis. The sequence goes on along the minus strand of JAXQQM020082601.1, from coordinate 58,467 downwards.
TGAGTACATAATATTCCAGCAAACTCTTATAGACTCTTTGGTCCTTTAGGTATCATAAACAAGCAAGCAGTCCATAGATCCATTTAGAGTAAACTCTTTTTGTTCTCATCACCCTAGCAAAGTGTTGAAACAAGTCTAGGATACTTTAACAAACCATAGGCTACACATAAAACTCAGAAAATCCAAAAACATTCTCAGAGTAGTTATTGTTGGTGGACCATAGCTATCTTCAGAAAAACAACCCATTTTCACCTGGCGACTCCACTAATCCATCCTGTTACTTTGACCATCCTTCACCTTAGTAAAACTTTAGAAAAACCATTCATCCAGAACATTCACCAATACCGCTCTCTCTAAACTCTGGATCTAAAATCTGGCTTCACAAAGAATCAACACCAGATCCCATCCAGACCCAAATCCCCCTATCATAGTAGATGACCCAGAGAAGATTCTGTGGCAAGCTTCCGAAACTGATCATCTAACTTCTGGTAGATTCACCCGTAGAACAAGATCTGTACCTAAACATCGCACTATACTACTAGATTCACCTTTGGAACTAGAGTCATCACAAACTCTTCCCAGAAGCAAATCATATAGTAAGATAGACTTTGATGATCTTGAACCCCTAGACACACAACAGAGTCCGAGTAGAGAAGCTTCACCTACCACTCCTCCTGATTTCCATCTTCTTTATCAGTTTGGCTCCTATCATCCCAGATCTGCTCAAAACCAGATCAATAGTCCAAGTTCATCCGCCACACCTGGTCAAACCACCACTATTCAAACCACTTCATTTCAGCCTACTAGTCCTCATCTTGCACATCATCCATTAGCTCCAGTCATGGCAGCCTGGTACGCACCTTTGGTGTTGCCACCACCTTTAGCTCCTCTCCCAAACAAATATCAAGACAAAATCCCACACTTTACCGGAGAAGACACCACCACAGCTCAACAGCATGTAAGTAGGATTAGTGATGCTTTTGAATACATGGAAGTACACGACGAAACCGTCAGAATGAGAATATTCGCCCAAAGTCTTGGTGGTGAACCCAAAGCATGGTTCAAAAGCTTAGCTCCAAACAGTATCCATGATATCCCAGAACTACATCAAATCTTCAGAAATAGGTGGGAAATTCGAAGAAACCCCATTCAAATCCTGTCAGAATATAACAATCTAAAACGGGAAAATGGGGAAAGTGTCCAAGCTTACTGTACTAGGTTCAACAGTGTATATAACTCCTTACCACCTCATTTCAAACCTCCACTTGGTCTAGCCTTGGCAAAATTTCCCGAGGGTTTTGATCCGGACATGACATATCATCTGAGAGATAAGGATCCCCATACCTTGGAGGAAATGCAACAAATAGCTATAAAAGAAGATACCAACTTAGCTGAAAAAAGGGCTAGAACTAGATCAGAAAGAAAGGTCACATATAGAGATGAGGTCTCCACTTCGTCACCTTCCCTAGATCCCAGAATAGATGACTTAGTCAAATCCATGGCTAAAATGTGGGAAAAGATCAATGAAAAAGCCCCTGTTAGGGACAACCAGCCAAACCCTCCAATCAGAAACCGAAACCAAAACTTTAGGAGGGAACAGCCCCAAAACAGACCAAGGGATAATGACCAACATATCAGGCCACCATTCAATGAAAACTATGTAGAAGAAGATGATAGGGACTCAGAACCTCTTGATGAACATCATTTAAACCTCATAGGGTCTGACAATGAGAGTGAGGTGTACCTCACCGAAGAAGAACAAGCGTTCTTTTCTCCTGATCAAGATGAGACCAATTATGAAGATCCCGATGACCCTGCCATAGAGTTCCAAAATGCTATTGTAGAAGCCCACAGGCAATATGACCTTAGAAGCAAAAGAAACCAAGATAATGTCAAGAAAGGTAACTCTGATACTGCTAAAGCTCCAGATACCATCCTCAAAAAAGCATCAAGCAGTGACAAAATCAAGGTTGAGAAGACTGACCAAAGCCAAGCTAAAGTTACCCAAACTAATCCTCTCTCAGATACTCCTGATACTTCTACAAAGGTCACCAAAACAACTATGGCAAACAAAACCCCTAAACAAGGTCAACAAACTCAGAACATAGACAAGGTCTTAGCTGAAAAAGCTGAAACAAACATATCTAAACTCCAAATGCCTTTTAGCTTTGAAGGCGAAATCGCTAAGATCAAAATCACCATGCCTCTTACTGAACTCATTGCCCAAAACTCTTATAAATCCCAAGTACTAAAAGTCTTAAATCTAGGGAGTGATGCGAACACTGTTAATCTCACTGATGACATTCTTGAAGTATTGTTTGGTCCAAAGGTAGAGGGAAAATTCCAAGAGGGAGTTACTCTTCCATTTTACATTAGCCTAAACATCCACGACCAAATCCTCCACAATGCCATGCTAGACTCCGGCGCCTCGCATAATCTTATGCCGAAGGTAGTAATGGAAAGATTAGGCTTGGAAATCACAAGACCATACAAAGACTTGTATTCATTTGATTCAAGCAGAGTCCAATGCCTGGGTTTGATCAAAGACCTTTGTTTTAGTCCGGCCCAAATACCCGCGAAACATCTAATCATGGATATAGTAGTGGCAGACATTCCTCCCAAGTACGGGATGCTCCTATCCAGATCTTGGGGAGCCAAACTCCAAGGGAATATCCAACTAGACATGTCATATGCCACCATTCCTGTGTTTGGTCAAACCAGAATACTGTACCGCGAATCACACATGAAATACATGATTAGCAGTCAAGATAGGCCAGACAACATTCCGATGTGTTCCTTGCGTTCCGACCTGAACTCTTTCATTATGCATATTGATGAAGACATCAAGGAAGAGTCAGAGGAAACGGATATAGAATTAGATCCACCACTTCAGTTGTCCCTGGTACCTTATGACGAACTAGACTCTCAAAACTACCATGATCATGAACAGCTGTGTCTTGACGAAAGTAAGCTTTCCCTTTCCAAGGTAGGATTAGAGCAAGAAGCGCAAACCCTGATGTATTATCAAGCAAACTTCTCTAGTTTTAGTCAAACACCAACAGTGACTTGTGGAAATTTCTTCCGGGTAAAGGCTTTAGAAGACCTACACATTATAAACATGTTTGGAACCCGGGAACAAGGGAGTTCAATGTTTCTGCCATATCTCAAAGATTTACCATCATGTGACCCTCCTACTGCAAATAAAACTTTGACCATAACCTCAGTAGCTCAACATCTTGAGAAAATGCCAGATGAACTTCTTATGAGCAAGGATGACAGTTATAACCCCAGCATACCTGAACTACTGAAATTGGCTCATATTTTGTCTTTTCATGAAGAACTTAGAAATGCTAAAATCAGGAATCTCATGCAAAATACTAATTTCTACAAAAAAAACAAGGGAAAACATTGTATCACTACCTTTTCCTCAAAGAACAACTTTAACAAAAGCAAACACAACAAACTGAAACAAACTGAAATGATCAAGGATAAAACTAGTGGCCATAGAATCTGCTTTGATTTTAGAAATAATACTGCATCTCCATATAACAAAAATCATGTTTTTTCTACCCAAGATCATGATTCACCAATTAAAAGTGCTTTTAATCATGTATTCTTGCAAGATCATGTTTCAGGTCATAATCATAAGATTCCTTTGCAAAGTAGACAACTTAAAGATTTTTTCCAGTTTGCGGGAGGTAGATCTGATTTCAAGTTCAAAATTGCAAAACCACCCAATATCAAAAATCTGTTCATGAAGGCCATGTTCCCAGTTTTAAATTTTTGTGTTTTTGCATACCTTGATGATGTCACTATCTATTTCAAGAATTACCAAGAGTACATACATTACTTGAAGAAAGCATACAATAAGGAAAGGAGTGGAAATCAGATATTCAGAGAGGTACAGAGGGAGGATACTGGGCTGTTTAGAGATTCTTGCATGAATCCCTATGTCATGTTAGAGAGAGAAAATTTCCCAAATTTTTCTTTTCAGGAGTTAAGTGGGCCAAGGGTGAGAGGAGATCCCTACGAGGATAAGATGCTGAAATTCCGTCATTTCCAAGATTTTTGAGTTTGAAACACTTTCAGTCATTGTACATACCATTGTTTGAAATATTGAAAAAATAGAAAAGTCAAAAACAGTAAAAGATAGGAAAGTCAAAAACAGTAAAAAGCAGAAAAGAGGGCAAGTGAAGATAGAACAAAGGCCCCATGTTCCAAAAATAGTCTTTCGGAAAGCGAGCAAGTCTAAATGCCGCTACTAGTACTTCAATGTCTTGTTCAGCTATCTAGCCTAATCATAGCCGAGCATGTTTAAATTTATTTGCTGATAAGTTAGTGAGTGCCAAGATAGTCAACATTGTGTAAGATTGACTTATCACAGAGCTTAGATTAGGGAGAGATTCTGGTTCCACATGCCTAAAACAGAACCAAAGAGAGAAGCGAGGGATGAAAAAACACATTGTACATCTTAGCCCCGCTTGTCTAGTTTCCTTTTATTGCAGAATAACATTTGCGTGCAGCTTGTCTTTTATGCCGCAAATGCATGACAAATCAGACTGCCTAATCCTGATTTGATCATTTTTAAATTTCATGTTGTAGATTAGAGAATGAAATCCCGTCAAACTGCTTAATCTTGACAGTTGATCTAGCATAGGTAGAGTAATGAAGGAGTTCATCAGCTTAATCTGAACTCCCGACAGATATAAGAGTAGAAATAGATAGGTTCATTTTGCAAAAAGAAAAAATATGCATTGTCAAAAGGCTGCTAGTTCAAATGCGCCAAAGAGAAGAAAAATGTTAGGAAAGATAGTGGGGTAGGTAGAAGTATCATTGATGTTAACCATGCTGTCATTTTTCAGAAATAACATCAAGAGAAGGGTAAATTTTGCGCCAATGGATAAGGCACCGGTCTTCATAAGCCAAAAATCTGAATTCTGGACACCTCCTGACGAGGAGCTGCCCTCCCCAAATGGAGCCACTGTTAGCCATCAGTATTTTTTACATGTTAGTGATGACTATATCTACAGCTGAGTTTTCTAGAAACTGATTTCCTCATGTCAATATGTCATCCAGAAAACCCTCCTAAAACTTTTTTCGCCCTTCTACCTTTTCAGTTCGCCCATGTCGAAATCAAAACCTCATTATCACAATCCTATCTAGCTTCAGCCTTATTGGTCTGCCCATCAGCTTTAAAAGGCAAATCCACATATGTTTCAAAAGTCTCCCCTATGTTAGGAAGTGGCGCATTAAGACATTTCACCCTTGGCAATCATCAAAAAGCCAAAAAGCCTTCATCTGCAACAGGCCTACCATGACTGACCTCTTACTTTGCAAAAGAAATTGACAAACAACCCTAAGTCGCGCCACTCACATCCCCTAGATCTCAGCACTGCAAAAACCCCAATCTCAAGCTGACTATTAGGTTTTTCACAGTGTTCTATGGTTTCTACAAAGGCAGGAAATATAACTTCATCTCATGGAGTAAATGCTTGAATTTATAGTTAGAGGAACAGCTGCTTCTAAATGTAACTTGAGCCTGAGATATGTCTGCAAAACAGAAAGCTACTCATCCAGACTTTACAGCTCTTTCCAGCATGAAAATCACAGTAAGAAAGACACCACTGTCACAGCAAACTGGCAAGTGGTCATGGCCCAGAACCTCCTTCATTTACAAGCAGAGGGTTAGGGCGCCTCCTTCATCCACAAGCAGAGGGCGCTGGCCAGTATTGACTTTGAAGATTGCAAAAGTCCAAGTTTGCCTTTTACTGAATAGTGAAACAATATCTTTAGGTTTTATGAATGTGAGTGACGATCATAACAGGGATAGAGTTTGAAATATGCTAGCTCAAAGGAAAAAAGAGTCTGGTCTGATAAAGGAGGTCATTTAAAGCTTTCAAATCATGTGAATTGTTGAACTTTAGAAAGGCATGTCATTAGTAAAAAATCCAATCATAAGCAGCCTGCTTGTCCACAAGATCAAATTGAAGAGGTGCTGACAAAACATGCCATTACACAGGCAGAAAGAAAGTTCTTTGTTTTTCAAAAGACACTGACCTCCATAGTCACAGAGACTATCTTTCAAGTAATTTGTCATGAGATGACCAAAGCAAATGATGACATCTCAGTTTCCCTCAGAACAGTACAGTGAGACAGTGATACTTTGGTTAGGGTTTTTCTGAAACACAGTGATGATTGCAAGCAGAGGTGCTAGTATTAATGTTTTTCAAACTTGTTTGCTTACCATCATAATCCTAGCAAACCCTTGTCAGGCAGCCTTATCAAACAATCTTTAGATAAAGGGCCTCCTCCATTTATGAGCAGATGGCCAAGGTTTTAAGTGTTGTTGAAAACTGATTGGTAAAAAAGTGCAGTGGAAAGAAACAGTGAAAGAAAGCAAAGGTCTGTACACAGGTAAAAGTTAGTGTTTATGATTTAAAAGTATTGGTTTTCCTATTCAAAAGGAAATGTCTGTCAAACTATACCTATAGTGGACAGGATACAATATTGACTATGCAGGCCATTGATGCAAAAGAGCAGTTTCCTTAGGAGAGGGGGTCACCTCACTGTCACATGCCAAAAAGTCTAAAAGAGCCCCTTTCAAGTAAGCAGAGGTAGATGGAACAAGGACAAATGCAATTGCATTTTTATAACCACAGTCAGAAAATGAGTTGAAGGGCACCTTAACAGTTGAAATCAATCTCACAATAGACACCATTACATCCACAGCATCAAGAGAAAATGATGTCATATTGGGTTTTAAAAAAGAGTAAGTCCACCTCCTTGCAAAGTGGCAAAGGAGCTCCATTGGTATATTGTTGAGAAAATGTCACACTTTGAAAAGGGAAATAGAAGGATCAGCAGTGACAAAAAAGTCACTTTTCGAATATCTGAAATACAGTAAATAGAGTTGGCTTTTGGAAAAAATCACATCCATTACCACAGTTCAAACTAAGATACACAGATTTTCTTCACCAACAATGTTCAAGAGTAGGGGTCCTTCTTGACACATTCGAAGACATTTTGTTTCAAATGGACAAAGGCAGTGGTGTAAAAATGAAAGAACAAGCCCCTTGCCATTTCCTTGACCCACAAGAAGGGTTATTGAATAAAAACAAAGAGTTTTTGTGTCTGGCGGTCGCGCGGCACGCCCGAAAAGTGCGTGACGCGCCTGGAGCGAAAAATACAAAGGGCCATAACTAAGGCGCGACGCGCCTGTAGTGGTGCGCGACGCGCCTGTGCGTGTTGGTCCTGTCGGCCCGACAGTGACCCGACACCACAAACTTGCGCGGCACTCTCCAAAATAAACACGTCGCGCAGGGTAATAAACCTCCAAAGCACCTCCAAACTGCTTTCAAAGTTGCTCCAACGCTCAAGCAAAGACTGCCACCGATTTTTAAGGAATATTGTCTTGCCCCTTACAAAGATTAAAGTTGATAGACAGTGTTCAAGACAGCAAAGGCCTCTGTGTAAATCAAGATATTTTGAGTAGCTGTTCTAGAAAGAAGGTTTCAGTTGGTTGACAATGAGAAGTTATTTTTTATCTTCAAAGAGCCTAAAGTTGCCCTCCAAGGTGCTCAAACATCACATTCCTTTTCTAAAGGTAGTGTTAAGTGTTTAGGACATCTAAAAAACTGTGGCATAAACTCCATAACCCTGTCAACTATATGTAACAAAGAAGGGGTGCTCAGGAGGTGTGATTTTTTAGAGTTGCTGTAGTATGTGATTGATCAACAGTAAGTATAGCAAGGCTTGGATTATTTTTAACTGTTTAAAAAACCTATAATCTGTCCCCAAAAGAGTATTAGGAAATGAAGTCACCTTTTCTTTAAAGAAGCTCAGCATTTGAAGCAGAATCTTGCTGATTGACTGTCTTTATGTTATTGAATCCACTAGTTGAGTGGCATACAAGAGAAGGAGCACAATGTGATTAAAGGGTGAACAATAGGTCAGTTTTTAGACAGCAGTGGCCCTCATATACATTTTTGATCTTTCAAAAAAAGTTTCTTCTATTTTATCAAAGGGAGAAAACAAAGTCTTAACTTCAGTTCCTTATAGCATATCCTATAAATAAAGGTCATCATTTGTATTCAAAGGTAGGGCAAAGCTGGTATAAAGAAACAGTGGGGTATAGAGAAGGAAGTTTTTGTTTGAAGGGGATTTTTTACTGTTGAAGGCTGCAGGCCTTGCTACTACATCATAAAAAAAACATAAGCCTTTTTTCCCTATATTATGAACAGTGACTGAAACTGTGTTAAAATGCTGAATATGATAATGAAATACCTACAAGGAATAAAGTTTTGAACTCAAAACTGTGTTTTCACCTTCTTCTTCAAAGGACAAAGGTTTCTTATATCTGCAAAGCATCAAAAGGCTTGGTTAAAACTTCTGACGCATTTCCAAGATCTGTCACTTTTTGCTCTATGGACAATGAAATTGACTATGTGACTGCACATAAGGAGATTGTGTGTATGGTGTGAACTTTGGTGGTTGATTAGCATACTTCGACAAGGCAGGTTTTTAATGATTGCGAAATCTACCATGGGAAAGGATTAAGATGTATTGAGTGACCTCTTAAAAAAATCACAAGGACAAGGGCAGTTTACACACAGTGAAACAATTCGCCTTCTCCAAAAGCATATTCAGGTCAAAATGCCTCCAAGGCAAGACAACAAGAGCAGCATGACAGTGATAAATATGAGCAGCAGCAGGAAAAAGAGGGGAAGATTGCTGAACAGCAGCAGCTCAGTAGTTTGAGCAGCAGCATAAGGATGATGATCAAGAATAGCAGTTTTAAGGAGCGCCTAGCACGGAAAGAAGGGAAAAACATATCAGCCCTTGATATTTTGGCCTCAGCTTCAGAGCATGTTGCTATAGACCCTTGAGGGTCATGCATGCCAATTTTGGGCCTTTTTCGGCAACTTTTTGTTTTTTGGCATTTTTTGGGTTTTTGGCCGAAAACTCATAAATTCTCCATTTCAGTTTGATGAGTTTTCAAGGGAGGAGGATGATACCGATGGATGCCATAATTCCATGAGCAGGTCTCCAGCGATTTTCAGAGCATTTGGAGATCATTCGCCCCCTCAAATTGGCGAAAAATGCCCTCTTTTTGCACATTCTGCCCGCCATATCAGCAGTCTGCTATTTTCTGGGTTTTTGCACACAGGTACAGTTTTGGATGACTTCCAGGCCTCAGATTGAGATGGTTTCAGTTGCGCCGGAAAGTAGACACAGAGAGCTTTCCAACGAGCCATCATGAGCCTCATTTTGACATCGGGAAGGCTGCCTATTGCATCCAGCAAGTCAGGGGACCTTTTTCAGGCATAAATATGAAGTATTTTTGTAATTTTTGAACTTCAAAAATCTGCTTTTCCCAAATGTGCGTTAAGCTATTTTTATCATTGGGAAATGATGTAAAGTCAATATAATTTCCGTTTTTAGCATTTTTTTAGATATTTTATGGGATATTTTGTGCCTTGGGCTTTGCAAAGCCTCAAGGACAAGTTTAGATATTTTGACTTGGCCAATGGGATAGCTAGTTGCTCCATGAGGTTTTCCTCCCTCAAGCCTATTTATTCCATGGTTCTCATTGTAAATCGGAGGCTGAACTTGAGAGAAGAATTAATACATTGGTCATATGAGCTTTGAAGAATACACTTGAGTTATGATTTTTGGACTGCCTCTTGGATGCTTTTGAGGAATGATGAAGGATTTTTGATGGATTCCTTGACATGGTAGAATGGTATAGTGCTTCTTAATGTGTTTTGTCTTCTAGTTTTCACTCATAATTCATATTTCTTGCTGCTATAGATCAGTAAAGATTGATTTTGAGATATTCCCATGGAGGCACCTCAAAATCCCTGAATCTTCATAGCTTGATGTTTTCTTCCCCCTTAATTATGCTAAAGAATTCTTAGCTGCTCTTTAGTAACCTAAGGTATTGTTGCTAAGTTTTATTTATAAGTTCTATGTATGTTGAGTAGGATGTATGGTTTGCCCTACCTACCTATTAGCTGCCCATAGTTCTGTCCATAAAACTTTCTCTTTGACTGATTTGCTGATCATCTTGTTGAACCAAGGAGGCCTAGTCCCGATCTAGCCCTTTGCCTAAAACTATGAAAGCTTGTTTGTCAAAGTGCCCAATGACTTAGAGACTATGTTTAGGCGTTCCAGCGTAGTTTATGAGTTGTTAGTTTGTCTTATATGTTTTCCCCAAAGTCTGATAGCCATTTCCCGAAGTTAGAGGGTCTTATACCTCTATGTATGGCTGGAATGTTTGATTTCTATGTATTAATTAGCTTATAGTTATACTTAGCATGATTAATGGCTTGCTATTACATGTTTATTATCTGCTATTAACTAGTTACACTTGAAATCCCTTGTCTTTCACCAACTTATTGTCCACTTAATCCATTTTTCCCAAAGATCCCTTCTACCGTGAATCAAATCGGCCCTACAGCAGCTTTACATCATCACCTCATAGCTTCCTTGACCTGTTTGACCCCATAGCCCAATTTATCCACATCTTGTTATCCAGTTTATGTATTTGATCAGTTTCATCCCTCACAAACTTAAAAAACCAAAAAACTAAAAACATACTTCATAACTAGCCTAATATCAGAACACCGCAAGTAAAACACACCGACATCTTTTACACATATAGAGAGAGCCCTCTCTGAGTCCAGGAAGGCTAGGTCCTTGGGCTCCAAAGCTTGGTTTGATGTTACATTGTCATTTGGCTTACCAATCGGCCAAATCACGGGACCCTGGGTCAAAGAATAACCCTATTTGTATGGCTCCCTTGTTCCTGGTTCTTCTATGTCAATGCTTCTCCTTCTTGATTTTCAACAACACATATTGTTTTTATTATTGGTCTACCAAGCGTGCGTTTATATTATACATTTTCTCAAGTAACTTGAATTCTTGTTGGTATGGCATGAACTATCTCAGGCTCTTAGATGAAATTTATACGACGCTCATCAAGAGGGTGGGGAAACTCATTGATGAAGAGCATATGATCCATTGAGGTCTCATGGATCTCGAATCAAATAAGGTGTTGTAGTTGGCTTTCCAAGTGGTGCCTCAAGTATATTGGAGCATCGAAAAAAAATATGAGATTGCCCTAAGGGTCTCCTACATGAACAAAGATAGGCATATATAATTTAAATGTTGAAAGAAGGTCAAAACTGAGTTTTGTGATCCTTGAATAGGTAGTAGAACCCCCTTTTGATCACATAATGAATGGCATGATGGAGTATGAAATTTCCTTAGTCTTAGTCCCTTGTAGATGTGTAATAACATAACTGGGTGTTACCCAAATAACCGTATGACCTAGACATCCAATTGACAAATAAAATTCTGAAATTAGATAAATGTATTTTCGGATTAATCACATCATTAGGATTTGGTCAATAAGATCAATTGAATTTTTACCTTGTCCTGAGGATGAACCACATTAGTTAGTTCGAAACGTCTTTATTGACCAAATCCCAATGATGTGATTAACCTGAAAAGACATTTATCTAATCTATGGATCACAAAAGTCTCAGATCTAACAAAATTGTGAAATTTTAGCCTATGAATACATTATATTTCTTATTGTTACGATTTTTTGGTATCGTCTTACTATTTATTTGAAAAAATATTTTCTTCATTGATTTATGATAAAATTATTGATAAAATTACTGCATTTGTCTTGTTTCAAATCAGTTGCATCTTTGGTAGTCATTAATGTATTTCCATGCATTTTTTATAACCTTAAAAAACAAAATTTAATTAGAAGTGAATTTTTGGCTCACAATGTGCATGATTATTACTATAGGGGTATATAAATGTTGTTGTTGCAGTGAAAAAACCAGAAACAAAAGATGATTTTGAGCCAAAGCTGAAGCTTTCAAGGAGAGTACACAAAAAGAAAATTGTGGTGACAAAGTGATTGATGGAGATACCAGAGATACCTTTGTAGGGGCAGAAGTAATCCTGAGATGATCATCCACTTTAGGAAGGAACTCAACTTTCACTTCTGGCATGATGCCAATAGTTGATAAATGAGAAACGAAGATCGACGACCTCCCAAGTGAGCTAGGCTAGGATGGAAGATAGCTGAGACAGTTGTCTTGCATCCTAGCTCGCTTGGGAGGTCGTACATCTTCCTTTATCCTTTATCAACTATTGCTATCATGCCATAAGCCAAATGTGAGTTCCTTCTTAATGTGGATGATCATCTTAGGGTTAGTTCTTCCCCCACCAAAAATTTCTGAGAGGAGAGTTAGAATTCTGACGGTTGTTTCCAACACACTTCTGACAGTTTTTTCCATCACACTTTCGATGGTTGTTTCCGTCGCACTTTCGACGGTTGTTTCCATCGCTAGTATGGCCCAACCATCACAACAATGTTATGCGATTTGTTAGAATAGAAACAACTGTCGTGGAACTTTCAATGGTTGTTTTCGTCGCTGGAAAACTAATAGAGTCGGACGTGCGATGACATGTGTGACGACAGGTCGTGAGTATTACAACAACTTCTAGGAAGGCATCGGTGTCGTAATACCGACGTCTCCACATGATGTCGGAATAGAAAAAATAAACATCACGATTGTAAGATTTACTAATTGAATACACGTGTCGTGTCTTGTGTCACTCTACCGACATGTATTAGAAGTGTCGAAATTGTGACGGGACAAGAAACGACGTTTTTTCCCAACCTCAAAGTGTCGCTCTTTGGACGCCTATGTGTTGCAATAGTGACATTTTGGCTGTCAGAAATTGGGCCAAATATGCTAGTGAATCACCCAACCGGGAATTTTCGTGCTTCCTGTACCAAGCACATAATCCCATTAGACTCAAAACAAATTGAAATAAGCTCAAATCATACCTCATTGGTAGCTCGTCAATAAGGTACACTTTAAATTATGTTCACTCCCTGTCACAACAAGTAAAACTAGTTGTTTGATCAAAACATCATGTATAAACATATCATATATTGTTAGTTCAAAACACAAACATCATAGGTCAAAATCGTGAATCACATGCAATCATCATAAACCATAAACATAAATCACATGTAACCATCATATGTCAGAATCATAGATCACATGCATAATAGAACTGAAATAAAATATCGATACTTATCCTTCATCGGTCCCTATTTTTGCCTTTGTTATTTTTGTACACACACTGGATTGGTTGCCACACCTGGAAAGAACCCAGTGCCCTTGCTTCTCTTCAATCACGTACACATACATACAGTGTACATCACAACACATACACCCACATACGACATACAACACCGTACAATACAGACACCCACATTGGCATACGACACATACACCCACACCTAGTGTACAATACACCATAATACATATGCCTACACTGGCATACAACACATACACCTACACCTGATTTATAATACGACACAACACATATACATGTAAAGAGTATAACACAATGAATACACATCATGATACCACGACTACACCATGCACATACATAGCCGCATGCCCGCAACAAAACATGTACAACATGCACACAATACCACATGTATACCAGTACCATATGCACAACATGTACACAGTACCACTTGTACGACATGTACATGACACCACATCTACACAGCACCACATGCACGACATGTACACATCACCACCTACACACAACACCATATGTAAAACTTGTACACAATACCACATGCACACAACAACACATGTACACACATGCACACCACACCATATATACAACACGTACACAACACCATATGTACACAACACTGCATATAAAACATGTACATATCACCACAACGCTGCATATCCAACATGCGCACAACATAGTATGCACACAACACCACATATTCAACATGCACGCAGTATGGTATGTACACAACACTTCATATCCAACATGTACATAACAACATCTATACCTAGCACTGCATATGCAATATACACTCAACACCATATATACAATATACATACAACATCACATGTACACAATACTACATATGTTACATGTACACATCACCTTAGGTACAATCACTGAATACACAACATGCGCAACATATACATAGTAGTAGTATTTCACATCCATAGACCACATATTGAACCCACAAGCAACCTTTCTTCTAGCATATTTCCACTATCCATGCTTATTCTAGCATGCCGCAGATCACACTACTTTCACTTCACTAATGTACCCTTCAACATTACCTGTTCATAACATAAACATAGGCATAGTACAATCATATAATATCAATTCATGTCCACATAATACCAACCTCATAGATATGTCAGGGTTGCTCTTCCCACTTGATTCTTTATAAGTCCAAGAACCTCTTCATGTCATTTACCTGCATAAGAAATCATTCCTTCACAAGAAGGATCCTTGAAAACCTTGCCAGAAAATGACATAGATACATAGATACATACATTTATATAATCATTAGCATAAAAAAATCATCATTATGTTAGACAAAGACATACATGCACACATATATACATATAAAAATTTAGCATCAAACAACCATGATCCATGCCGACCTTGTCAGACATGACATACATACATGTATACACTTATAAACATCAACATAATCATGATCAAAACATAATTACCAAATATCATAAGGTCAAGGTTAAGATAAATTCCTTGATTTGTGTACAACATGCACAACATTGAGAACAACAGTTCCCAACATAGCCAAGGCATCTGATATCCCAGATCCATTTACTTTACCTTCTTCATGACTATCCTACCACCATCCATTTACCACAATGGACTCAAGTAATCCATTTAGCTATCATATTCTTACCTCCCGCCGCGCTTACTCATGCACTAGGCTTCATCCAAGTCTCTCATTACTTGTTGGGTTCCACACAGCTCTATCAACTTCCTATTTCCCAACCGTTTCCCAAGAATCTCAAAACATAAAAGACAAGGACAAGAACAATAAAAAACAAGAATAAACCATGAAAACCAATAGCAACATGACACCACAGCCAAAGTGGCATGGCCATACACTAGACTCAATCAAGACCGCAAATCAAGCGCAAGAAATCACAAGACTAGCAAAAGACACCATGACACGAAATCCCCATGGTTCCCTATTCTTCCAAGGGAAAGCTCAACTTGGGCCTTCTTTCAATACTTCATGGAAATCTCTTTTGTCATATAGTCCCCTGCATCATACTGCCATTAACACATAACTGTCAGTGCATAATTAAACATAACAACAAGCTAGCTACCTTACCTTGTTGTGCCAATCATGTTGCCTTGTAACTAAACACACATATGTCAGCCATATGTATCAACATCAAGACAACATATATATCCATTCGAAATCAACATTTACCAAGGTTAACAACCATGTCATAATCCAAAATCAACTCACATTCATCGGTCATAATCGATAATGCTACAACTATTACCTACTTACACTCAAGTATATACTAGATATCTCATTACATAATGCATTAGTAAAACCATCCTAAAACAAGACAATTCATTCTTTCAGTCTTTCAGTCACATATTCATATCATGCAATTAATCAAACATTCAAAATTAGACAACATAATAGACACCAACACTCAAACACCAAACAAACGACATAATCAAAATTTCAAGTACAAAGTAAAAGACATAAGCAAGCTCATACCTTAATGTATTTCAGGGGAGGCTATCTTGTTTGCACACTCAATCTAGTTAGCACGATATCATATCAAATCAAACATAAATAAGGTATAATATCCATAACAGTAATTGACTAGCATGTTCACATCATAAGCTCATAAACATTTGTCATTCATGCATAATAACCACAATTTCATAGTCAACTTAGATGAGTATGACATAATATCACAACATATTAAATCATATTGGAATGTCATAACCCTAACCATTTTCATAGGACAATCCAAATTAGCATGATACATCTAACATCAATATCTCAATGCAATATCCCTATTCATCAAGCTAACTAACATATAACAACAACGAGTTAATCATGTAATATAATCATCAACAACATATAGAAAAGCCATCAAGTTAATTTAACATAAAAATCAACAAGTTAATTATATAACATAATGATCTAGTTAATTAACATAGAACAATAACAACAATGCATACGAACATAGGTTACTATCATTCATGACTATCTGACACATGTGCATATGACTACATTAATCAGCTAGCATTTATCATGCATGTAACCACAATAACAATAGAATGAAAAAGATATAAGTAACCCTAATATTTACAACAATCATGAATCACATACATGCATGCTTGTATGACGATCTTCTCTTACCCCAAAGTCCATTGTTGCAACTTCACTTTACTGATATGCATCTCCTGTTCTATCTCAACCAACAAATTAGCATCATAGCATACCAATATCATCATTATGGCCTAATTGAATATAATGAAATCATGACGCATGACAACATCAATGATTCCAATTAATTACATGGAAAATACATAAGTGTGAACAACATGTGACCAAAAATGGACAAGAAATGCATGTATGACATGTAACGATATGTACCCAAGCATGCACAAGAAACACCTAAGCATGAACATCATGTGACTAAGAATAAACAAGAAATGCATGTACAAAAAATAGCATCGTGTAAGAAATCATACACGATCAATACATAAACCTGAACAACACATAACCAGTCATACACACATGATGACACGTGTTCCTATGACACCAAAAACTTCCCATGGTGATAACAATGTAACCATGACCAACACCATGTGTATGCAACAATCACACATAGATCACAAGCATGCTACACACGCATACAACCAACATAATTGCATGATCAACACACCACCCATCCAGTCCGAGAGTTGAACCATGCTCTGATACTAATCTGTAACACCCTCTTCCCACATCTACCCAAGTAACTGACCAACTGGGGTAAATATGCGACGAGAGGCTACTAATATGATATTCAACCTCCTAGTAGCGGCCAGGCTCCGCCTTGTGGTCATTTTTGTGTCTGCAACTCTGGGATTTGTCCCACCTTTTTAGCACAAGAGCTCAGGTCACTGCCCAAAAATTCATGAAACTATAGGGGATGATGAATAACATTAAAAAAAAGGTACAAAAGCAATCACATCATCAGGAAATCATCTGGACCCCTCCTAGCCATGACATTAATTTCGTCAAACATGTCACAAACATTACATCTACAAGTATAAACACCATATTTAAACATGGGGGTCTCATACTTATTTGAGAATTGCTAAAAATCATTTATCCCTTATTTCATTAGTTTCAATACAATATATTTTACCATTGATACATTTTGCATTAATTTACAAGAAAAAACATGGATAGATCCATACATCATCACTGATCGAATACATGCTTATAAATAACATAATAACAACAGAAATACCATGGATATAACAACAATAAAATCCATACATAAACTAGTAAATTTGCATACCAAATACCAGAGGAATGAAATCTTCATTACTAGATGTAAAAACCAACCAGTGATGGGACTTCCATGTTCCACCTGATCATAGATTGGCTCTAGTCTCACTTCAACCAATCACCCTATGCCATATTCCAAGCATGAATGTGGGATATCATCAAACACATCAATCACAATCAATCTAAGGCTTCTAAAGGCCAAACCACCTCAACCATCAACCAATGACTCCACCTCATGACATAATATCACAACCATCGTGGATTGGTATCTATCCAAGTTATTCCAGGGCTCCAGAGTGTTTGTTCCAACCAGGGCTTCCAGGACTAGTAACTCAACCCCAACTGTTACATGGCTTCCAGGACTAGTAACTTAACCCCAACTGTTACATGGCTTCCAGGACTAGTAACTCAGCCCACTTAGGGCTTCCAAATCATTTGTTCAACCAAGGCTTCCAGGACTAGTAACGCAACCCACAATTGTACGTCGGGCTTCTAGAGCATTTGTCCAACCAAGGCTTCTAGAAACTAATAAATCAACCCAAAACTAAATGAAACATGAGAACCAACCAGAAAATAATCAATGGAAATAAACCCACAACACCATGGCTATCCAAGAAATGGAAAGGCTAGTAAAATTCACATGCATACACCATGCACGCCAAAACTAGTGAGGAAGACATACATGAAACGTGGTACCTACAATCAAATCATGTTGTAGTTGCTAATCCCAATGCCCACTTGCGCTTTACTTCTTTTCCTTTGCCTTGTTGCTCCAAATCACCAAGTATCTACACTCTCCAAGAGTGCTCCAAGAAAACTTAGAGTATCCAAAAGTATGAGAGAGAGAGAATAATGAGAGATCCAAAACTACATGGACAAAATCTTGAGGAAAAAACTTACCAACTGATCCTCAAAAGCCTTTTTATTAATGAGGCCTCTATTTTCTTCATTTTCCATAATTTTCCTTCAATTTCCTCCTCACATGCAACCTGTGACCTTTCAGCTTCCTTTTCTCCTATTTTCCATTATTTTCATAAATAAATGCCAATTAATGCCTCATGCCTTTCCATTTCCTTTAGACATAATAAACTGAATGAACACCCTCTAGGATGTTTTTCCCAACATTCAACTTGTAATATGTGTCTCATCATCGTGGTCTTATATATATTTTTTACATGAATTTTTACCATGGTTGTTACAAGCACTTTGGCACTCACTTGGATTTGAGGAAGAAAGAAAAGGAAATCAAGGGTGCAAGGATATAGTTGGATCAACATCCACAACACGGATACTTTGCAAGTAATGGGTTTCATGTTAGATTTCCTTGTTGATTTATGGATAGATGGTATATGCATGTAGTTCCTTGGTTATGTGTTTTCATTGGCATGCAAATTTGTTTGGATTGACAATGGTTTCATCCTTGCCTTTCCATTTCTCGGATAACCATGATTTTGGGGGTTTCCCACTTGTTTTTCTAATTGGTTCTTAGGTTCCCTATGGTCGTGGGTTGGAACAAACACTCTGGAAGCCTTGGAATATCTAGGTTGAGTTACTAGTGTTAGGGTCCTATAATAATATGGTTCATAATTTTTGAATTGACTTTGATAGTCTTGTAAATATGTACATACCTTGCTTTCTGCAAGTTATTTTCCCATATTTGAAAATAATAAAAAATTAAAAGAGGGTAAAAGTCCTAAAAGAAAAATCAAAGGACTTAGCAAAGAAAAGATAAAAAGAATAAAAAATGGACCCCAAAATAAAAAAGAGATAAAAATAAGACATGAAAGTGAGCAAGTCAAAATGCCACTACTATTTAATTTTACTGCAAGAATAATGATTATGTGCAGAGTGTTCAAATGCCATAATCCATGATCAGTTAAATAGTTTAATCTTAAACTTTTCATGCTTTGGATTTCATGTTTTAGATCGAGAATAAAGATATGTCAAATAGTTTAAAATTGACAAATCAGTAGATAATTAGAGAATAAATGAGGAGCTCAACAGTTTAATCTAAGCCCTCAAATGAAATAAGGTTAGACTTAGATAATTTGATGCTTTAAAAGAAAAATGGATTTAGGGTTGCAAGCGTAAATGCACCCATGCAAATGAAGTTAAAAAATGTTAGAATAATGTTGGGTATGTAGAAAGTAGTTGTGCAAAGCATGTAATGAAGCATCATATGGAAAATTACTAATTTCCCCTCCCCCACGATGATCGAGTATTCAAAAACTTCAGTTAAAGAGGCTTAGAGCATTTCTCTGACTTCTGTTGGGACCAGACCCAAGGCTTAGTAACTGATTGGTTAAAAATATTGGATTCCCTTGATAAAAATCCATTTCCTCGGCATATTCACCCTTTTCCAAAAATACAAACCATTTTCCTAAGTAAAACACCTTTTTGCTTAGAAAAAGTAAAATCGCCCTCAATTAATTTCATTTCATCCAAAAACACTAAAAAACCCACAAAATACAATTTATCCAATTTTAAGTGTAAATGTTTAAATGGTACAAATCATTTGTGCTTAAAAAGGTTTATTTTACACTTTACTTAAGTTTATTTTTGTATTTTCATTCACTACATTTCATTTCATATTAATTATTAACATAAAGTATTAAATCCCTTTAAACTACCCTTTCCCGTATTTATTTATTAATTTCTTTATTTTAAAATATCCCAAAAAACCCATTTATTACCTTTAACCTATGGTTTTAATTACCCCAAATGTTAAATATTCCCTGCCCTATTCCCCATAGGTTAAAATATATCATATTATATATACTGCCCCAATGGTTATAAAACATGTGTTAAATATCCCACCCCATGTAAATACATAACCCGCCTATCAAATAAAACATTATTTTCACATTAAAAATATACATTTTTAATGTTAAAACTATCCCGCCGCATAACACAAAATTCCAGGCCCCACGCCCCACCGTCGAGTAGCTTCCTCATTCAATCATAGCCGTTCACATACATCTTCCCAGGTCTGACGTCCCAAATGTAATATCGCATTTCAACTTGCGCGATCAACACTCATTTCAACATTTGCGAAATGGGCAGTATTATGCCCTTATCTCTCCTCCACGCGGCAACATCTCGCTAGATCGCATTCAATCCCACAAAACTACTTACAACCCAAAGCCCATGCAATAAACCACTTTGGTTTTCTACCTGCAGTGCCAAACCACCCTCCGCTCTGATATGACTGCCATTTAATGACAATCCTACTTAACCTAAAAACGTTATAAAAACTTCATATATGCCCGTTAAACCCTTTTCTTCATTATCTGTGCATATTTTTCTATCTCTGATTGAAGAAACAAGACCTATACACTGTTTTCACACCTATAAGTGCTAGACAGAGCCATTACAACTGTTGTCAAGACCATTGGAAGCTCCAGTTTGTTTCCAAAGACTTCAAAATCTGTCTGACACCTCGAAACCTATTTGAAAAACCAAATACCTGCAGAAACAGGTATTCCTCGAAGAAAAAAACATAATTATCATTTGAAAAAAAAAAAAAATCTGAAGAAATTAAGCCTAGAGAAGCCCATTTACCCACAGAAAGACTGTAATTTCCTGCAAAAGAACGAATTCTTTATAAAAACCCTGATAAACCCTTGTTTCGATACTGTATCTAGTTTTTAAATAAAATTGAATATAATTTAGCCTTTGCAGACCTGGAAAAAACTCCTATTCTATCCATAAATCCTTTGTAAGTAACCCCAATCCTTCTGTGCCCAATTTGAACCAATTTCAGTCCAGTATTATCCAAAAAAGCAGATAAAACCCTTGTTTTATTATTTCTTGAACTCGTAAGAGTTTGAAGATCAATTCTAAAGCCAAATTTGAAAAGTTGAACCCAAGAAAATGCTATTTTATGCCTATTTATGTTTAAAGAACCTCTATTAAAGTAAAAAACACTTATGTAAACAATTCAATCTTATAGAAGAGTACTAAAAGTCAAAACACAGAGTTTCAAGCACCTAGAAAGTCTAAAAATGTCAAAATCAAACCCAACAATGACTTCCAAAACCACAATTGTTGTAAATCCTCTACAACCTATTGTTGTAGACATTGAACATACACCCTTAGAAGATGTGGATTACAAAATAGTAGATCCAGTGATAGAATTTAATATGTTATACCTCCACTGCAGGAGTCTTGAAAAGTCATTAGATCAAGTTGATGAAGTTAAGGTTTGGGAGTCAAACCTACCCAAGTATGTTGTTCCACTCACTCATCAATGTCCAGAGGTTATTAGGTTGTGTCAAACTTATTATTCCCCTGAACAAAGAGAAATGGTAAATGCAAATAAAGAAGTATTGTTAATAATTACTGATGAGTCCATAAACCTAATGCTACAGCTCAAACCAGATCCCAATTTTGTTCCCTTATCCATAGAAGCAGTCACAAAGTTGTACATTGGTCTAGACTTTCTCAAAAGGTTTCAAATTTTCCAATTTTTCATGCCTTTACATGTTGAAATTCCACAGATCAACCCTCCTTATTTTAATTCAAAGTTTCCTGAAGGATCTAAGCATGTCATATCCATGTTGTCCTTTATCCTAGGGTATTTTACATATGAGCATACAAATGAGTCAATCCTAGGTTTTCTATCTACCTTTGCACCAGGACATCCTCCTTCTGTCATTTTCAATTATGTTGAATAAATAGCTGATAATATCCATGATCAGCTTGTCAAATTGCCAACTGAAGGAATATTTAGGTATACTTCCTTTCTTTTCCATATGTTCTTATACTTCCAAGCAGACAAGTTCCCAATAACACTCCAGAAGCTTGATATAGAAGAGAACCCACTCTCAGTCATCTTTCGGACATCTTTGATCAGAAAAGAGTCCATAGAGTTCAGTTATGTTGAATTTATAGATTTCTTTATTCATCCATTGGTTAATATGCTTACAAATCAGGAACAACCAAGGATAAGTCTTGAAATTAAAAAAGTTGTACAACTATCAGAGAAAACTAGAACTGGAGATTGGTACTTATATCAGAAACATACATAAATCAGAGTTTTTGGGTCAAATATTTTACCCTATAAACTACCTAAGTATGTGCCAATGGGATTTTTTTCCTTGGAGTACATTAGGAAAATCCTAAATTCAGATTCTATCAACTTCTTAGCAGCAAAAATGAAGACCTAGTTAAAGAATCAGGTGGGACCTTTTATTTGTAATCACAGAGATGCAAGACTAGAAGCAGCAAAACAGTTACTTGAATACAAATTTGAAAAAATATTTTCATGGAATTATGATCCACAGGGGATAATCAGCAAAATGAGGGTGAAGTGCAAACTGAATCCTTATATTCATGAAAAAATACCAGAGATTGAACAATTTTTCAATCAAACGGAGTGGCTATAAAATACCTTGGTAGAAGCAGTTAAACAAGGATATACTAGTCACACCTTGCAAACTGTAAATCAAGAAGATAAAGCTACCAAAAGAGTCAGAGAAGAAGGTACCTACACTGCTGAAACAACAACAGAGGCTAGGTTTATACTCAGATATAACAAAAATCCTAAGCTCAATCCAGTTGATAAAGAAACAGATACCATAGAAGTGGAAGATACATATGTTCCAGAGAAAAACAATGAACCAATCACAAAAATTATAAATGAAGAGCATCCTGATAATTCAAACACACAGGTAATAGAGAAGCAGCAGAGTATGGAGGCATCGTCCTCACAGCTAGCAGAGGAAAAATATTTTGACATCAGGGAGAAATATAAGCAGATAAAGACCAAGAATGAAGAAATAAAAATGAGATCTATTCTCAGTATTTAAAACAAACACTAGGTATCCAGAACAAACTTCTATCAGATTTTGATTATTCAAACAAAAATTTGATTATGTTAGTGCTTCAACCAATATTTAAGACTCCCAAGATAGTGGCATATTACAAAAAAGTTGATCTTGAAGTGCCTACAAAAAGTATACATGCATTAGATCAAATTGAGTTTCACATGAAAACTTTTGAGATGCTCTATTCTACCATAACTACAAAGGCAATGAATGCAAAAAATCTTCAGAACACAATAATAAATATGAGAGATCAAATGAAGGTTGAAAAGGCTTACTCATATGCTAAAGATCTTAGGATTAAGTCTTTAGAAGAATTGGTTATCCAAGTAGGATATGATCCTGCCAATGTTAAATTTGCAGAAGAGTTAGTGAAGAAAAAGAATGTTGATATTGTAGCACTAAGGAAACAACTCAAGCTTCCACCAACAGAACATCCACAAGCCAAAGAAATAGTACAAGAGGAAAGCCAAAAAGATGATATGATGAATTTGATTTTTCAATTAACAGGACATATTAAAGAGATGGAAATACAAATGGACAAAATTGTCCATGAAAGAGAAATTACAAAATCATAGGAAGCTCCTACAGTAATTCCCATGGTTACTACAGTTGTGCCTTCAACTCTGGCGGAAGAGTTGGCACCAAAAGTACCACTGGCTACTGCAGTGCCAGTGACCTCATCCACTACTTTAGCTACAGAATCCTCTACCACAGTGGCTCAACATTCTGATGAGGCTAGTAAACTTGTTAAGGCCATGGAGGAAATGACACTTCAAACCAATGAAATCAATAGATTGAAGAAAATGATTGAAAATCTAGAAGACACTAAAAAGCTAGCCCAAATTAATGCTAAAACTCAAGAACAAAGGGCTAACAGGTTAAATGTTGAACTGAAAAATCTACAAAAGGATTTAACCTTGAAAGAGCCAACGTCTTATGTGAGAAATCAGCTATGGAGCAAAATCATTGAATCCATCAATAATGTTTGGCCCTCAATACAGGTAATTCATGAGCAAAAGGATTTGCTAAAGGCAGCCCAAGAAGAGATTCAGAAAACAAAGGAGGAACTAGGTGCCAAACCTGAACAAGCCCTAGAACTAATAAAGTTTCTCAATGGTAAGAACAAACAATAATTGGAGGAGATTGAAATTACTAATAGAACATAAACAATCCTTGAAATAAGGAAAGTAATTTCAAAGAGAAATTTAATGAATCAACTAGAATAAAAGTGTGGAAACATGAACATAGTCATAACCAAGTTTATGGTTAAATTTGAGATCTTGAGGCAAAGAGGTTTGCCAAACATCCTTGTTCTTAATGATAAACTTATGCCACAAGAAGACTACAACAAGAAGATAAGAGATCATGCAAAAGAGCAAGTGAACAAAATAGAAGGACAAGGAATTCCTATAGGAAAAGTGTTACATAAAAGTTTTGAAGACTTGTTTTATCTACAGCATGAGATAAAACACTTATTTGTTATAAATCCAACATTTGCTAGGTACACTGAGGTAGATGAGAACTTTAGGAAGCTGAAAAAGATCAAAATTCCTGATGAAGAATCTTGGGAATCACTCACTGACTTACTGTAAAATTCAAATGGCAGAGAAAAGGATCAAAACAGTTTGCTGATTTTACACAGTTAAAATAGAATTTTACAGCAGTAAAGACAGTCAAACAACGGTTAAAGTGTATAAGTGATTAAAGAGTATCAGAGATAAAGAGTATCAGATATAGAAGATAATATTTCAAAACAGATTTGAAATATCTTTGCCGGCAAAGAGGACAACAAGGCAGCTAGCTGCACCCAATCCAAAACAACACTTCTATTTTATTTGGATAAATAGGACAGCTTGCTAAGTTGTTAAGCAGCTGTCACTATTTTGTTGTAAAAGATATTTTATTTTCCTTAGAAAATTCCTAGGAGTATTCCAGAATATTTTGAAAACATTTTTGTATATATACTTCATCTTTTGAAGTATTATTGTGGAATAAATTGCTGAAGATTTCTATAGTCAATATTTGCATTCGAAGGATTTTGTAAAGCAAGTCTAAGAAAGGCATCGGGATCAAATCATCTAGTGAAGTACTTTCTACTGTCTTTGTTTATCTTCTTATGTTTACATGCATCCATATATGTATTCTAAATTTGAATGATAAATCAAGAGTATTATTACAAGATTTTATTAAAAGCACCCTGTCTTTAACTGTTTATCATTTCTATGTTTTTTGCTGGTTTCTAGAGTATGGAACCCTTAATTTCTCCCTCTTTCGAATGAACTCTGTCTACTCCTTCCTAATCCATATCAAAGAATTCTTAGTTGATCTTTATCCCGATCAAATCACTTCACCAGTCAGCCTTCCAAGATCTTCAAAGACTTGTCTATCTTGCCCTGAAAATATTTGACTTTTTGACCTTGATCCTAGTACTTTTTACTTGACTTTTGACTCCTTAGCCCAATGGAAAAACAGATCTATCCCTATCCATCTCACTAAGTGATTTTTTCTCACCAAACCAAACCAAATCAAAACCAATTTGCACAATCATAACTAGCCTAATATTTTATAATCAAAACAAAGTTGCATCATAAAGAGAGAGCCCTCTCTGAACCTTAGGAAGGCTAGATCCTAGAGTTTAAAATTTGGTCTGTGGTTACCTCTAATGTTCTTAGACTTTAAATCAAAATCTCACAACTTTTGAATTATTAGAGTGATAACATACTAGTTCCTGGAGTCGCAGGTTGGGACAAATGATCTAGAGCCTTGTGGGTTGAGTTACTAGTACCTAGAGTCGCAATTGGAACAAACACTTTAGAACCCCGAGTTAGTTGTGGGTTGATTTACTAGTTCCCGGATCCCTAGACAACTTGGGTAGAGACTGATTTGGATGATGTTAGTGATTTTTGGACCATATAGGTGAGATCACTATGGTTGAGGGCTGAGGTGGTTTGGCCTCTAGAACCCCTGGATTAGTTTTGTTTTTGTTTAACCCATGATATCTCACATTCATGCTTGGAATATGACACTTGGGTGATTAGATGAAACATAGATTTGGTTCAACCAAATCTATGATCAGGTGGTACATGGAAGTCCCTAACTTGGTTACCATTTTCATATGTTAATATGAGATATTTCCAATAGTGGTCTATAACCAATTGTATCGATTGTGCTAGTGATTTTATGGTTGATTTTCCATGGTTTCCATTATGTTTATATGTTGGTTATATCATGTATTCTATCAATGGATCTTTACCTGTTTTGATAAGTTATTGAATGGTCGATGAAAGCATGGGATAAAAAATGTTATTGCAAGTAGCTAGAGAGGGATTGGAGTATTCTTGGTGATTCTCAAGTGAAATTCATAATTTTATGACCATATATGCATTCATGACATGTAGCTCACTTGTTTACCATATGTTTGACGAAATGTATATCATGGACTAGGAAGTCTAGGTTAAGTTCTTTCTTCAAGTTTGAATGTTTGGAATTTTTATGACCTTAATCATGGTTTTGGAAAGTTACAGGAATTGGCTAAAGCAAATATACTGAATCTTACACGAAAAGCGGACCATACTTTTTTATTTGATTCTCTCAATACTTTAGTGATACCACAACCCACCATCTGATAAGATACCTCTTCGTTGACTAAATTATCGAGTATGAACATTGACATCACGATAATTGGCTAAAGAAAATATATTGAATCTTACACGAAAAATCGGCCATACCTTTTTATTTGATTCTCTCAATACTTTAGTGATACCATAACCCATTATCTAATAAGCCACCTCTCTGTTGAATAACTTATCGGGTATGAACAAAGGAAACCCATGAGGATGAGAAAGGTTTCCCTAGACTCTGATATAAGTGAATAATTCCTCCCCAAAACAATTTCCCATTCTTTGAAGGTCATCCATAGCTTCCTGTGACATTCTAGGTGGTCGAGACTCAAATATGGCTCCATATATCATAATCACAACGGTCCTGTGACAAATCTGTTAGAGATGTTCAAGATATTTGGATTCCTATAGTAGGTCATGATAAATGTGGATTGGCTTGGGATCATGAATGGTCCATTTCCAACCCATATCAGATAGCAAGAAATTCCATAGGGAAACACAATCCATCCATAACATAGGTTGACATATAGAAAAGTCGTAGCTTATCTTCATAAATATTTCCAGCTTGCCAAAATGCTAAGATATGAGTAGTTAAATGATTGGAAATCATGGTAGCCTAGTCAAATATATAACCTTCGAAAGCCCCATAAACTAGAGGTACCCAATTTTCCAGTAATTTTGACACATTAGGTAATGCATGTAATCGACACATCATGGCTGCAACTTGGGAAAAAGGAGTAGCGAGGGAATCGAGCGAATACTTTTCGGTTTCCTTCGCTTTATGCTTGTTTGGGTATTGTCTCCATTGTATAATTTGTTTTTACGGTTTCCCATGCTCCTTTATGGAAGCCTCGTTGTACTCGTTATTATATATATACTGAGGATTTGGTAAATAATACATGCTCTGCAAATCCTTGTTGGTGAAAGAGCCAATTATTGTCCCCTTCTTAGTATGAATTCGTCTATCAGAAATATCTAGATTCTTGACCACCCAATGGACCATGTCTATGTAAGGCAATAATAGTGGCTTAGATGAAATTATGTCCAGGAAAGAGTTGGCACCACCGCTTGCAGTGGCTTTTGAGACAGGGGTTCTATCATCAACTGTGATTGTTCTAACAATAAATTTGGGATTCTAATTTTTGAAGTATTGATAAATTGATTCCCATGAGGGAATTTTGGCATCACTAGAACATACAGTATCTGAAAATAATCCCGCTCCTGGAATTTTATCATCAACGTCTTCAAGAAATGGACCGATGAGTTGTTGTTGTGGAGCCTTATTTTTAGCTCTAATTCCTTTCTTAATTTCTTCTGAAAATTGAGAATTGGAGCTTACCTGTATGAGACAAAAGCATAGATTTATTAGAAACACTCTTTACAAAAACTTACAAATGGTATAAAAATGGAAATAGAGCGTAAAATTATTTTATTAAAAATCAATTACGAAAACCAAATTTTATTAAATCTGAGATTTTAATTCATTCGAGGTTAATAATTAAAAAGTTAAATCACTTAAGTGAATAGAAAAGGGACCACGTGAGCATGCCATGTTGGATATCGGAACAAAGATATCAGGGGGGAATTTAAAATGGAGTTACGATACAAAACTTTCTCAATATGTAAAGCTCTGAGATGAGAAATATTCTGAGATATGAAAATCTGATATACAAAAAAGCTCATATAAAATATTCCGAGATGTGAGAGTTCTAAGATACACATGTTCCGATACACGAAAGTTCTGATATTGAAGTTTCCCAAGATGCGAGGTCTAAGATGAAAGGGTTATGAAACACGTAAGATTCGATGTATAAGAGTATTCAGAGGATATTAAGCTCGTAAGTTATTTTTAATAAGAGTTATGATGTATTAAATTCCCAATGAAGAGAGGCCCGATATACTGAAATTAAAATATCAATAAACTAGCTCGGAAACTTGGGAGATCGGATCTCGGAGAGGAAAGAACACATAACATTTTATTAAAAGGTTGTGATAAATTTGTCCTGAGAACATTTATCTCAATAAGGAATTTACTTTAGTTGTCTCTTTAGAATTTTTTTAGACTTTATTTCCATTTAGTATTATTTTAAAACAAAACTAAGATGATTTAAAAACTAAACAAAATCATAAAGGGTCCCCATTATTTATTGTCTTAAAAAAAGGAAAAATTAGAGGTTGTTGTTTGCTACAACACGATGGTCACCCAATTTCTTCCATTAAAGATCACCAAATTTATTTTATTGGCAAACCCAAAATATTCTATTCCAATGGAAATCTCCAAAATGCACTTTGGTGAACCTACAAAAGGGTAAGGGTTTTTTTCAACAAACTCCAAAAAAAAATATTTTCAACGAACTCTTAAAAAAAAAATTAGTAGACTTCAAAATATATTTTTTAGCAGACTCCAAAAGGGTTATTTTTTAGAAAACTTTGAAAAAATTGTTTTAATGGACTCTAAAAAAACTTTTCTTGTCTTTTTTAATTCTAAGGAACCTTTTGGGTGAACTTAAAAAAAACAATCTTTCAATATATTCAAGTTTTTCTCACTTCACTAAACTCAAATATTCTTCTTTGATGAACTAAGTTTTTCCCACTTCAAATTTTCAAAGAATTTAAAAATTCTTGGTCAACAAATTGAGTTTTCTCACTTTACGAATTTTTGATGAAATTAAAAGTTTCTCACGTTGTTGAATTTTGAACCATCATAAAAACACCAAAATTCATGTTGTGACCCCAAAACTTTTTCATAGTATACCTTACCGGTCCACACCACTGATATTGTCCATGTCATCATAGTTTTTTCCAAAAATTGAAAAAATTATAAAATTTTATAATTATTTTGAAATTTTATTTTTATTTTCTAGCTAAAACCTTTATTCCCCTTTTAACTTCCATGGAATCACAAAATTCAACCTCCTAGACCAAATTTATTTATATGACTTGTAGATCAAGACAATTAATCATCCCTCATGAGATTTCTAAGGAAAAATTCAACCCAAATTTTCTGGTGATTTTATTCTAAATTTACAAATTTCGCTAACTTTAACAAAAATAAACACTCTATGATAGTGAATTAATTAAATTAGGCTAGTCATTAGCCTATACAAATGTGATGTTAAAAAAATTACTCTAATACTACTTTGTAATACGCAACCCCTAATATGAGGCATGTTACTACTATTTTGAATCTGGTACCATTTTAAAAGAGGAAATGTGTGCAACATAAGATACATATGCATGTGTGACTTGCATAATATTTTTATCATCATGGATGCAAATTAATTAAACATGCACAATGATATTTGAACACTACTATCAAGAATTAAACATAGCATTCATACATTCATACATGAAATTATATCAGTAAATAAAAGGGTCATCAAACACTTATCTTTATAAACATTTACGCACAATGATATTTGAACACTACTATCAAGAATTAAACATAGCATTCATACATTCATACATGAAATTATATCAGTAAATAAAAGGGTCATCAAACACTTATCTTTATAAACATTTACACAACTAGTTGTAGTCGTCAAATGTTACGCCCAACCATAGGTATTGTTGCATCAATTCTCTATACAACAAGCCACCTCTAAGCTAGGGCTATAAATCTACAAGGACAAACATGATGTTATTGGTGCCTACTATCCACACTAACAACCCAATAGCTGGTAAAAACAAAGTGATGTGACTCCTATAACAATTACAACCATCCCACAATATTCCCCATCAAGTTTCACAATCTAAGGAATATGTTTTCCTTCTTTGCACCATAGTCATTTCAACAATCTCTATTCCCTATAAGGCTCCAGCAAAAAAAACTATCTCTAAAAATTCCAATTGTTGCATGAGTGCTCATAGTAGCCCTTACATATGCTCTTGGGTAATTTTCTTATAAGGACTCTTCACAAGCATACACGATAATTCGTGAGCATAAACTCTAGCTCTAAAAACTAGCTTTCAACATATTATATGGATGTAACCTCTTACATCACCTAACACTATTTTCTTTCACTTTCATTGTCTCTAACATTAGCTTCCCTTCTTACACAATTTTTTGAATATCTCATCTTAAATATCATTGTACTCAACCC
This sequence comes from Pinus albicaulis, assembly GCA_034641835.2. Classification (NCBI taxonomy): domain Eukaryota; kingdom Viridiplantae; phylum Streptophyta; class Pinopsida; order Pinales; family Pinaceae; genus Pinus; species Pinus albicaulis. The sequence continues at coordinate 27,479 of JAXQQM020082601.1, read as the reverse complement.
ATGTTATCATAACTAAATGATATGACTTTCTCATCCACCTCTTAAATGAGTGTACGTATCCCCATGCTTCAATGACTCACTGAGATGAATCCTATACCAATCTCGTACATGCGTTGAATGATTGGGTTTTTATAATTCAATAGAGTATTGTATAGTAAGGATAATTTATTTAAGAAAATGACATGGAATTTAGGCATGTGGGATTTTCCCGCTTGGAATTCCTTTCAACCCTCTCTTGTGGAATCATAGCCACTATGATTATGTCCATGTCCATTTTGTAACCAATGATGTATTTATTTTCATTACTTTCAATCTATAATGTTCACATATTACATCATTAATCCCTTCACTATTCATAATACATACAATTATACCTTTCTAATCTTAAAATAAAAATGAAGTGTTACAATAAATATAACGTTGCCTAATAGAATCTAGTATTTCTATTGTTTCAAATATAACATTGTTTAGTCAATTGGGGTTATCCAAGTGGATGGGAGGAAGGAATGGAATCCCCACCTAGGTTCAATTCTCACAAGTAATATGACTATGATGACAATATACTATACTCAAAAATTAACTTCATTAGATATAGTTAAATCCTAAAATGGTTGAAACATTATAACTATATTGGTCAATGCTAACTAGAAAATTAGGGGGATTTGAACCTCAAATATCATGGTACATAACACCAAAAAAATCAACTTCATTAGATATAGTTAAATCAAAATGTTTGAAACATTAAAACTATATTGGTCAATGCTAACTAGAAAATTAGGGGGATTTGAACTCAAATCTCATGGTACATAACACTTGTGAATTGAGTTATCCTCTAGGGACTATGAAGAAATCAAGCTTATTAGGAAAGAACTTGCACAAATTTTGGTGGGTAGTAACTTCTAATAAGTCTAACCACTAATAAGTTTACGGATTTACATTTTTATTCCTACTTATGAAAGTGATGAAGAACACATAAATAATGGTGGGCAATAACTCCTAGTAAGTATATCTATTTATATCTTATTCTTGAACACAAAAATAATCGTGGGCAATAACTCCTACTAATTATATTTATTTATATCTTATTCATATCCATTTTTATACAAATACTTGTTTAAATTATGGTACGTAATAACTGATGGTAAATATGTTATTTACCTGGGTATGAGTTTTTTTCAAGGATTTTAATTTTGGATTTTTTTCGTATAAAGCTTAACAATAAAAAGTCATTGCACAAATATCTAAAAATCATGGCTCTATCCAAAAATTGTGGCAAAAAATATGTGAGGTAATTATCCACGTGGCATCGTATCATACAAATATTGCAATAAGAACTTCAAATTATGGTTCAATCAAATGCTTGAAACTTAGTTTTCTTAATAATATTGAAAAAAAAATCAAAGTTAAATATGACAATTTGCATTGGCTAATGAAACTAATAGTGGTCAATAGGAAAATCAAATATTACAATCTTGCCTTGGAAAGAACTAATACAAATAACTAATTTAGCATATTTGATATCATATATCATATTTTTGGAATTTGGCTTCTGTGATCTATAAAATGTGTATAAAAACTTTTGGTGAAAATCACATTAAAGCAGATTTTGTCGATGCTTTTTGAACCAACGAATGTGATTCATCATCTTATTGATGAATCACACCAAATAGTTCCAAAAGCATTCACAAAATCTACTTTGATGTGATTTTCACCTAAATATTTTATACACATTATATATCATTTTAATTATATGAATATCCTTAAATTAAGAAATATGACTATCTTTCAAATAAATTTTGATAAAATTTATAAAAATTACACCTCATTCCACATATTTAATATCACATCTCACTTTTATTCAAAGTGAAATGACTAAAAATCCATACATATTGTGGAGATCCTTAAAGTAAGAATGGGTAGTTTTAAAAAGAGAATGGTGAGTTTTTATTATTAGTACCCGCGTGTACATGGATTATAACATTTATCTCATTGGTCAAAGTGCGTTGATCATGCATTTTTGCTAATTTTTTTTGCAAATTTAATCAAAGCTTCCAAAAAATGTTGAATATTAATATTTTTTATAAATTCAAAAATAATTTTAAGTTTTCTCGAAATCTTATTTCTAATTTTCGATTAGTCTAACAACTTTTGATTGGACATAATTCCTTTGGTGGAGATCATTTTATTTTTGGTATTTGTCAGTGCTTAACAATTGATTAAAAAAAAAACAACTAATTTATTAAAAAAAAAACTAAATTTTTTGAGTAAGTGTTCGACACTAACACCGTTATGGAATTTTCTCTCACAACGAGAATACAAGAATGGGGGTCGTATAGGTCGTGATAAAAATATAAATAAACTAAAGGTATGGTAAATAAATAAAACCTCTTTTTACACTTACCCCGTAGGTACATGGTAAATAAATAAACTAGCACAACCACATTATATTTACTAATGTGGTTGATATACGCCGATAGGCGTATATAAAATAGATTTACAACCACATTTACTAATGTGGTTGATATACGCTAATAGGCCTATATCCACTACTTTAATGGGAAGATGTACTGCCTGGAGAAAAACGTCCTACAGATATTCAAACACATACCTGGCTGTTGTGTGTGCTCTTCAGGTCTTCAAACCACGTCTTTATCCTTTGAATACGAGTTTAGGCTCTAAATATTCAATTTATAGGCCCAAATCCCTTAAATCTGTTTCTGCTGCTTCACTTGGACGCTGCTGTAATGGCCTCTCTGCACTTTCAGCCACAGTGGTCGTGACTGTAAAGGCAGAGTGCAATCTCACTCTGTAAACCCTGCACAATGAAATAAACAATCCAGGGCGGTGGCGGAAGAATTGTTGTGGAGGAACGGTGGATGCAATGGAATGTGATGGAGAAATGCAGTGAAACAGTGGAAATGGTCGATATGCAATGAAATTTAATGTGAAAGTATTAAAGTTCAAATGTCGGGCATAATGATATAATGTTTTAATATAAAACATTATAATTCGGGCCTTCGAATCGAAATACAAAGGAAACGCAAAAACATATGAAACGGGGCTTGACGTGGGACTCGGTCATGGGCGGAGGGTGATTAGATTTGGACCGTTGATCTCAGGAGGAGAACAACGGCGGAGATTGAAAGGTGAAGCTAACAGAGGTTCCGATGAAGGAATCTGATGGAGGGCGCGATGCAGCATAGACCGTCGATTTGGATCGAACAGATGGCCATGATTGCATCAGCGGATCGCAATCGGGAGAGTCAGAAGGTGACACCTTTAAAAATTTCTGATTGACGACGGCGCGATTGAGCGCCAACCGTTGGATCACGAAGGGAATCAACGATGAAGATCAAATCGGCGAGAATATAGATGGGGGCAAAGAAGCGGAGCGGGAGGAATGAGGGTCGTTGGATTTGATCAAATGGATGGCTATGATTGAATCGGAGGATCGTAATCGGGTGGAGGCAGCGGGGGACATGGGAGAAATTCCGATTGCGATTGGAATGAAGTGTGCGATAGCCGTCAGATTAGGGTGGCAGATCGACTGTCGGTAGGCAATCGGAGGGAGGAAAGGGGAGAAATGATGGGTGCGATGTGATTAGCATCGGGCTGTCGGATCTGTATAGATCGACGGCGGGTATTTCACCCGCGCTCCATAGAACAACAAATAATCGCATCAGGGATTTCCAGATTAACAAAGAAATGCGCTCGCTGCGAGACCTCAGACTGCGATAAGCGCCCGCGGGCTTAGTGCCTTGTCTTGGTGCCCGGTCGCATGGAGGGGAAGTGGTTAAGGGGCTGGGCCGAGAGGGGCTAGGCCTGTTACAAAGTAAAAAGTGGGGTTTTCAGCCGAAAAATAGGATTTTAAGGCTAAAGAGGGAATCGGTAGAGGGAAAAAGGGTTTTTAAGCCAAAAAAGGGTATTTGCGGGGTTTAAAGGGGTGTTAAGATGAATTGGAAGGCTTAAAAGGGAATTTGGAGAACTTAGTAGAGAGGAAAAATAGTGTCGAAACAGAAGATTAGTGGGAATAAAATAAGGGAAATGGAGCCCTTTTTGGGCATTCTTCTTCACAGAAACAAAGAAGTTTTTTAACTGGAAACAACAGTGGGATTCATCAAAGGACAAAGGGCATAAAGGGACTTCAAGGATGATGTGTTTTCAGCAGAAATGCATTCCTTGAGGGCTCAAAGACAGTTTGACCCCCTGTTCGCTTGTCAAAAATTAATAGGGGGCTAACATGTTCAACAAATGACATTGATCAATTATTCATATTATAAAGCTAAAGAACTAATAAACCCAAGGGTTTAATATTATAAAACAAAGGAATTAGTGAACCCAAGGGAATTGATTTAAACATTGAGACAATTGTTGTCACAATGCGATGTTTGACCAACTATGACCATGGTTGGCCATGGGTGATTTTCATGTTGACACAATATTTGTCAGAATGTGACATTTGAACATGGATGACATTAATCGATTATTCTTATTATAAATCAAAAGAACTAATAAACCCAAGGATTTAATATTATAAATATATTTTTATTCTCGCCTAATCAAATATATTGCTTATAATTTTTTCGCTTGAGTACGTGTAGAAGATTTATGAGATATTTTCAAGATCAAAATGATCACCTCATAGCAAATAATAAGGATGGTGCAAGGGCATTATTTTCCATTCAACAAGATGATGGGTCCCACCAATAGGTGTCTTTTGATGTTCATTGTGTTATCCTCCAATCTTTAAAACTCTCATTTTCTCACACTAATTCACATTTTTAGTCATAATATTCTTAGTAGGAAGACTAAAAGGTGTTTTTCATATTGTATGGCCTAGTGTGATTAATATGAAGTTCAAAGAATCATGCTTTAATATATTTACCATGCAAGGGCTTGATGGAGATACCTAGAGAGAATATAGGGAGCTTGTCTACCTCATTAACTCCATAACCCGGCTTGAGATCATAGAATTCTCTCCAAAAACTCGAATTTACTAGTAGCTGAGGAACTCCCAGTGCATGATAAGGACAAAGGGGACCAGATCCACAAATATTGATATTTTGGAGGGGGAATTCCTCATTTCAAGGAAGCTACCCCTCAATTGTTTTTGTATAAATAAACCACATGAAAGGCTAATTAGGTTTCAAATTTTGGTTGCAACTAAGACTAACTATTCTGCGCCTAGTGTTTGACATTGTCATTCTTATTTTCATGATGTATGTGACTAAAATTTTATATCAATGAGAAGTTTACTATTGTTATGTATTTGAGTTAGTTTTCGAGGGATGAAACCCTTGGGTTTGGGCCTAACCCATAGGCTTTTGTCCCTCTCTTGTATTTATTTCTTGTTCTTGTTTTAGAGTATTGAAATTATTTATTTGTTTTAGTAAATGTTATATTATACAAAATTTTGATTTCAATATTTCCTATCACCTCTCTTGTGGGAAGAGTGATTAGAAATATCCACAATCACAACTCAAAAATATTTGTTTATGATTTCTTAGAAATTGTTAAATGTCAAAATTTATAATAATTTTTGGTGGCTGTTTATTTTCTTGCCACTCGTAATTTGGCATCATAGGTTTTCGAAGTTAAGTTAGTGTTCTAGGATAGATTAGATCTTAATAAAAATCAACTCATATTTTCCATGTTAGTGTCAGTCTAGTCATACTGCCATCAGTGATCAAAATTTCTCTTTTTCATTTGCATATTAGGAGTCCCATACCAATAAATTTCACCATTCCGCTAGGTCATGGATTCATTGATGGTAGTGATTTTTCATCAGTTTTCCCTCATGTGAAACTTGTTGATTCTCCTCTCTATGGTCTTTAGTCATGAGTCACTTTCACTCTCAAAATCATGTCAGTAGGTCATAGGATGGGTCTCATTAGGTTCTAAGATCTTATCATGGTCAAATTAATGAATCAAGTGTCAATAATATCAACAAGGTCATGAGGAAGTCAATAAAATCAGAGTCACAGTACCTGGAAGATCAAAGAGATATTTTATTCAGTTTGATGTAATTTTCACCTCAAAACCATGTTTTGAGGTGAAAACATGATACTTTGCCTTTATTATCATTTATTATGTAATTTTATGCCAGCATATGTAATAAGTCACATTTCAGAAGCTACTATCTCCACAAAGTCATCACCCTGCCTTTCAGAGAAATTTTCCACAGCATGTTCAACATCAAATCATGTTCTAAGTATGTTCAGCAGAAAGAGCCCAGAAAGAGCTTTCCAACGGTATATTACACTCTCAAAACTGACTTTTGGATTGAAATTTATGCCTAAGTGAATAAAGTCCCCTATACCCTAACCCTTCCCCTTTTTCCCTCCTTTCCCTTAAACTTTATGTTATTAAAGTTTAATATTTTATTTAATAGATACCTTTTTCCCCTTTCGATTACATAAACGCATTGCAAAAAGTCTTATATAAGTCCGATGCGATTTAAACAAACCACTTCCCCTCATGTCCCTTTAAAACCTTATAATAATGTTATAAAGTTTGTTATTACAAATTCCATTCGATTTAATAACCACTTCCCCCCCATTACCCCTAAAATTTATGATAAAGTTTATATATATAAAATCCCCACCGTTCCCAAACCACTTCCCCTCCATTCCTTTTAAAACCTTATGATAAAATTTAAAGATTTTATATTATAAAACCCACCGACCCAAGTCCTTTTCCCCTTTCCATCACATCACAAAAATTACATATATGCGCCCCGATCGACCCTTTGTTAAGCCTCCGATGTGATTGCATTAAGTGGCTCCCGATTGTATAATGTATATCACTCGATTGACCCTCGCCTCGATGTCATTCTTGTTCGTCGATATTATCGACGCACGTACGACCTTTATGTAACTCTGCGCTTTTCAAATCGATCCTCCCATTTCATATCTTCATGGCAAACCCCCCGATTGACATCCTCCCATTATTCCTCACTCGTTGATCTCATCATTTTAATCCGATGGCCCACACCAATCTGGATCATCCTAATCAGCAATCACAAAATCTCTTCCTCCGCCTCCTTCAATCTATGATGCCGATTGACTTATGTGCCCACCACATAAAACCTACCCATTCATAATATAAAGGGCTATTTCTTTCATAAATTCAAATTTTGTTTTATTTTATTTATACGAAGGACCTCCCCCAATCGCATCGGAAAAATCCGTCGGTACATTATATTTTTCCCCGCTCCCAAGCCCGATTCCGACTGCGATTCACATACCTCGGTCCCACCTTCAGGCCCTCCACCGTTTCAATTTTAAAATCATTCTTTCCTTATAAAAGTGCCCAACCTTACCTTTTATTATTTTATTACTATCCCATTATCCCTTTGGCATGTCTTTTATCCATGCTTCCCATATATCAATCGCATCGGAAGATTTTTGGTTTCGTTCTAAATAACATCCTCCCTATCCCTCCAATCGCCAATTGCGATGGCACCATCACATAATATATTACAATGGTTTATTATATGTTATGTCCCACCTCCATGACCTTGCGATTGCAATTATAATATGGACCCCACCTCCTTTCCCTTCATTCCCTCTATTTGAAAAATCGGTTTTCCCTTCACTAAAGGCATAGTTTCATTTCAAAGCATTTTATTAAAAAGTCAGTTTTCTTCAAACAAATAATGGAAAGCACAACAAAATTATATTTACTTAACTGCTGATATACGCTCATAGGTGTATATAAATAGATTTACAACCACATTTAACAATGTGGTTGATATAAACCTAACAACATGAATATTATAAACAATAGACATTAATAAACCCTAAGAATTAATATTTTAAACTAAAAAATCCAAGAAATTAAAAAACCCTGAGAATTAGTTTTTTAAACTCGAGAGAGTAATAAACCAAATGTGTGATTAACATTATAAACCAAAAGAACTAATAAACCCAAGGCTTTAACATTATAAACCAAAGGAATCAGTGAACCCAAGGAATAAATATTAAAAACCTAAGGGATCAATAAGGCCAAGGGAAATATTAAAAATAATAGAGATTAATAAAACCCAAGAGTTTAATACTATAAACCAAAGGAATTGGTGAACCCAAGGGAAAACCATTACCGAACAAATTACAAACCAAAGGAATTGGTGAACCCAAGGGAATTGATTTAAACATTGAGACAATTGTTGTCACAATGCGTACGTTGACCTACCTATGACCATGGTTGGCCATGGGTGATTTTCATTACAGACAATTTTTGTTAGAATGTGACATTTGATCATGGATGAAATTGATCGATTATTCATATTATTAAAAAAACTAATAAACCCAAGGGTTTAATATTATAAACCAAAGGCTTTGGTGAACCGTGAAAATCAGGGGTAAACAAATTATAAACCAAAGGAATTGGTGAACCCAAGGGAATTGATTTAAACATTGTGAAAATTGTTGTCGAATGTGACATTTCATCATAGATGAAATTGATAAATTATTCATATTATAAAGCTAAAGAACTAATAAACCCAAGGGTTTAATATTATAAACCAAATGAATTAGTGAACCCAAGGGAATTGATTTAAACATTGAGACAATTGTTGTCACAATGCGATGTTGGACCAACTATGACCATGGTTGGCCATGGGTGATTTTCATGTTGAGACAATATTTGTCAGAATGTGACATTTGAACATGGATGACATTGATCGATTATTCATATTATAAATCAAAAGAACTAATAAACCCAAGGGTTTAATATTATAAACCAAAGGAATTGTTGAACCCAAGGGAATTGATTTAAACATTGAGACAATTGTTGTAACAATGCGACGTTGGACCAACTATGACCATGGTTGGCCATGGGTGATTTTCATATTGAGACAAGATTTTTCAGAATCTGACATTTCATCATGGATGACATTGATTGATTATTCATATTATAAACCAAAAGAACTAATAAACCCAAGGGTTTAATATTATAAACCAAAGGAATTGGTGAACCCAAGGGACAACCATTACCCAACAAACTATAAACCAAAATGAATTGGTGAACCGAAGGGAATTGATTTAAACATTGAGACAATTGTTGTCACAAATGCGACGTTGGACCAAGTATGACCATGGTTGCCCATGGGTGATTTTCATATCAAGACAATGTTTGTCAGAATGTGTCATTTGATCATGGATGACATTAATCGATTATTCTTATTATAAACCAGAAAAACTAATAAACCCAAGGGTTTAATATTATAAACCAAAGGAATTGGTGAACCCCAGGGAAAATCATTACCCAGCAAATTATAAAGCAAAGGAATTGGTGAACCCAAGGGAATTGATTTAAACATTGAGACAATTGTTGTCACAATGCAACGTTGGACCAACTATGACCATGGTTGGCCATGTGTGATTTTCATATTGAGACAATGCTTCAGAATTTGACATTTGATCATGGATGACATTGATCGATTATTCATATTATAAACCAAAAAAGTTAATAAACCCAAGGGTTTAATATTATAAACCAAAGGAATTGGTGAACCCAAGGGAAAATCATTACCCAAAAAATTATAAACCAAAAGAATTGGTTAACCCAAGGGAATTGATTTAAACATTGAGACAATTGTTGTCACAATGCGATGTTGGACCAACTATGACAATGGTTGGCCATGGGTAATTTTCATATTGAGACAATATTTGTCAGAATGTGACATTTGATCATGGATGACATTGATCAATTATTCATATTATAAAGCTAAAGAACTAATAAACTCAAGGGTTTAATATTATAAACAAAAGGAATTAGTGAACCCAAGGGAATTGATTTAAACATTGAGACAATTATTGTCACAATGCGACGTTGGACCAACTATGACCATGGTTGGCCATAGGTGATTTTCATATAGAGACAATATTTTTCAGAATGTGACATTTCATCATGGATGAAATTGATCGATTATTCATATTATAAACCAAAAGAACTAATAAACCCAAGGGTTTAATATTATAAACCAAAGGAATTGGTGAACCCAAGGGAATTGATTTAAACATTGAGACAATTGTTGTCACAATGCGACGTTGGACCAAATATGACCATGGTTGGCCATGGGTGATTTTCATATTGATACAATGTTTGTCAGAATGTGACATTTGATCATGGATGACATTGATCGATTATTCATATTATAAACTAAAAAAACTAATAAACCCAAGGGTTTAATATTATAAACCAAAGGAATTGGTGAACCCAAGGGAATTGATTTAAACATTGAGACAATTGTTGTCACAATGCGACGTTGGACCAACTATGACCATGGTTGGCCATGTGTGATTTTCATATTGAGACAATATTTGTTAGAATGTGACATTTGATCATGGATGACATTGATCGATTATTCATATTATAAACCAAAAGAACTAATAAACCCAAGGGTTTAATATTATAAACCAAAGGAATTGGTGAACCCAAGGGAATTTATTTAAACATTGAGACAATTATTGTCACAATGCGATGTTGGACCAACTATGACCATGGTTGGCCATGGGTGATTTTCATGTTGAGACAATATTTGTCAGAATGTGACATTTGATCATGGATGACATTGATCGATTATTCATATTATAAATCAAAAGAACTAATAAACCCAAGGGTTTAAAATTATAAACCAAAGGAATTGCTGAACCCAAGGGAATTGATTTAAACATTGAGACAATTGTTGTCACAATGTGACGTTGGACCAAATATGACCATGGTTGGCCATGGGTGATTTTCATATTGAGACAAGATTTGTCAGAATGTGGCATTTTATCATGGATGACATTGATCGATTATTCATATTATAAACCAAAAGAACTAATAAACCCAAGGGTTTAATATTATAAACCAAAGGAATTGGTGAACCCAAGGGACAACCATTACCCAACAAACTATAAACCGAAAGGAATTGGTGAACCCAAGGGAATTGATTTAAACATTGAGACAATTGTTGTCACAATGCGACGTTGGACCAACTATGACCATGGTTGGCCATGGGTGATTTTCATATCGAGACAATGTTTGTCAGAATGTGTCATTTGATCATGGATGAAATTGATCGATTATTCATATTATAAACCAAAAAAACTAATAAACCCAAGGGTTTAATATTATAAACCAAAGGAATTGGTGAACCGAAGGGACAACCATTACCCAACAAACTATAAACCAAAATGAATTGGTGAACCCAAGGGAATTGATTTAAACATTGAGACAATTGTTGTCACAAAGCGACGTTGGAACAACTATGACCATGGTTTCCCATGGGTGATTTCCATATTGAGACAAGATTTTTCAAATTATAATCAACACAACATCAAAATTTCAATAATCTAAACCCCATTATCAACTATTCCAAAAATTTTCGTAATAAAAAAACATTTTATAGTTAAATGAATCCATAAACATAAAGTTATGCAATTTCTTATAATTTATTTATAGTTTTTTTTTCATCTTTATTAATTAAAAACATTTTTATTTATTTAGGCAATAATTTTATAACTCTAATTCAAACCCTTAAAAATATTAATATTTTATGATTTTATGATTTCTTAAACATATGTTTCCTTGGCATGTTTTAACTCATAGTAAATTAACTTTTCAATAAGGTATGCTTTGTAATTAAGTGCTATTGGGAGAAATACGAAGGATGGCCTTAAATAAACATTATATCCTTATTAAATTTAATTGATCAAATTTCTTGAATGACTAGGACAAATTTATATGGCCGTTGGATTCCGACTTTAATTAATCAAGCCCAGTCATCACTTAGGTTAAAATATCCATAATTATATGATAATCTCTATTAGTTTAGTAGGCTTATTACAACCTAAGTTTAAAATTAAGTGAGGTGAGAATGAATCGATAGTGGTTGAATTATATTTACTATATACCGCCCCTTTGGTTGAAAAATAACCTTAATATTGTGTTAATTTTCATTAATTAGTTAAACCCGCGAGTAATTAAGAACCCCGATTCCCTGCCGCATTAAAAAAGGATTAATTAACCCTCATGGTTAATTAATAACTTACCCCACCAATCGAATTGCCCCCGATATGATTAAATCGTGTTTAATTGTATTAGGCCCACCCTTGTTATTTCCCTATCATCTCACCTTCCCCACAACCATCCAATCAACCCCTTCACATCCAACAGCTGTCGTCCATATCGCATCACCCCCACGTCCAAACAATAATGTGCAATCGCTAAGCGGTTTTCCAAACAGTGTCTTGCCACGCATCGCGAAGGGTATGGAATCGCTAGCTTTCAATTGAAAATAGCCCGTCCCCAAAAGCGGTGCGATGTATACTACTTACCACCCTTCATATTCAAAAACACATCCTTTCCTGCATACATCATCTGCCCGAAAAATAAAACCCCGCCAACTTTCGACTTTGTGAATAAAACAAATATACGCACATCATTTTCATTATCCCGTGCAGCGACAAGTCTTCCCATGAAAAAAACTACAAAGGCATTTGTCGAAGATTGTCAACCTCCGCATTGCTAAGAAAATTGCACACGAATAATCCAAAACCCATCAGCAGTTGCCCACACCTCTTTTCATCACTATTCACTTCCCAGAAACATATATTTACCCAGTTCCCATTGAACCCTGCAAGTCTTGGTTTTTTATTTAATTCCACAGGAAAAGACTAAAACACTGTACAATTTGGTCTTTATTTCACTCCTAGTTTCCCAGACCTGTAATTGTGCCCATTTTTCCATAAAAAACCCTAATTCCTTTCTGAGTCCACAAGAACCAGAATTGGAAACCCCTGTGGCTTTGAATGTTACGCCTCTGAATGCCCCCGATAAAGATTTAGACTATCTGCCTCTAGCAGATAGGGATTTCCAGATAAAAGACCTCATTCTTAGTGAAAATCCTCTCAGAACCTTTTTCCAATGCAGAGATAATTTCTTGAACGACTCTGATATTTTGGGACTATGGGAATCCAATCTTCCAATGTATTTTTTTACCTTCAGTCCATGTTTTTCCCGAAATAATTTATCACTGCCATGCCAACTACGATCCCAATGAACGAGCAGTCATGTCCCCGAGTCAAACTGTTATTTTCCCAATAACTGCTCAATCCATAAATCAAATGTTACAGTTCCATCCCGGTCAAGCCCTGACTCCCATTTGCATGGGAGATTTAGTTGAAAAATCCACAAATTTATCCCAAGAAGAGATGAATCGCCTCTGTGAGACTTTCATGCTACCAGAACATCAACCCAGAGGCCCACCTCCTTATGGATATATCTTTTTTATAGATATGGGTAGACTCATATTGAATATGATATTTTTGTAATGGGTTTCAACACTAGTGAATACGTTGATAAGTTAACCCTAGTGTTGTTGTCAATTTTTACTCCTGGACAGCCCCCTGCTGTCAAATATGATTTTGCTTCCTTTATTGCTGATAAAATTCATGACCAGTTCCCGAAATTGGAAAATGAAAAAGTTTTCAAATATTCCACTTTTATATACCATCTCATGCTCTATTATCAATCAGAGAGTTTCCCCTTCCATGCCATGAAACTTGATGCCAAAGGAAATCCAAGGTTTGTAATTTTTTGGTCTGCAATCTTCCATAATTCCTCTGAGTCTCCTTATTCTTACAATGAGTTCATTGATCTATTTGTACACCCTGCAACTACCTTATTAACAGGAGTTTCCCCTCCTAGGGTCAATAATGATATGAAGACAATTCTCCAACTCTCAAAGCAATACAGAATAGGTGATTGGTACCTATACATGAAACTTACAGAAATTAGAATATATGGGTGTGAGCTGTGTCCTTTCAAGCTACCAAAATATGTTCCAATGAGGCTTTTTGCCTTAGAATATTTCAGACAAATGATAAATTCAGACACAGTCCATTTTTGCAATGCAAAGAAAAAGGCTCAGCTCAGAATTAAGAGTCAATTAGGTCCTTTTGTTTGTAATTCTAGGGATGCAGGAAAAGAAGCTGAAATAATTCTAGAAGACTATCTCAAATTGCAAAAAAGTTTCCAGTGGGTACCTTATGACCCAAACAACTTTATATGTGATAGGAGAATGAAAAACAAATTGTCACCATACCTTCACCATAGAATTCCAAAGATTGTACAATTTGCAAACATGGATGAATGGATGGAAGGAACCTTAGTAGAACAAGATAGTGAATAGGTCAGTGTTGAAAATGTTGTGAAGGATCTTGAGAAAATACTTGACCTAGATTATTTTGGGTAGGTACAAAGACTAGGAATTGGTCCTTCCTTTGCTAGAACCTCTCAACAAAATTTGCAGGAATACAGTGCACTAGCCACAATAGCATCCAAAGGGAAGGAAAAGGAGACCGATACACAAGTCACAGAGAAATTCACAATGTCAGAGCAGCCTGAAACTTCCAAGGAACAAGCCCAAAAACAGAATTCTCTTACTCAGATCAATGTGGCAGAAATTTAAATTTTGTAAACTCCTCTCAATGAAGAAAAAGGTAAAAAGAGAGATGCAGAAACAGCTACCCCTATCAGTGGATCTTCAGAAAAATCTGGTATCAAAAGACAAAGATTAAATCCACTCTCAGAAGTAGAATTTTTTCAAGAAACCTTTGATATTCAGAGGAGAGAAGAGTTAGATATTTAGCAAACACTAACAATAAGTGGGACATCCACTGACTCACAGAAAACCAAGCTACAAAGATAGCAAAGTGCAGAAGTATCTTCCTTCAAACCCCCAGTGAAGGATGCACGAGATATTAAGAAGACATTTATAAATATAAAGGCTAGAAATGATCCATTAATACTTCAAGTCTATAATCAATATTTAAATATGGCTCCCAAAAATCAACAGAGATTGATGTCAGCCTATGACATCTAGCAGGGTGAAACGGTGATGAGTCATTTCAAGCCCAAAGTACAACAGCCTCAAACAGCTGCAGACTATGTCAGAACCAATTTTGAAGTCTTGGCAAAGGATATTCATCCTTTGGATCAGATTGAGCTGCATAAACAAACTGGAGAGATGATTTACTCAACTTTGACTGATAAGTCAATGATGGCCCAAACATTACAGAATTCTTTGGATAATATTGCTGCTCAATTGCATCTTGAAAAATCCTCTTCCCAGGCTAAGGACAACAGAATAAAGACTTTGGAAGAAATCATTATTGGATTGGTTCATAATCCCAAAGATGTTAAGGCTACACAAGCCTTGATTAAAAAGAAAGATGATGATATTGCAGCCTTAAGGAAACAGCTGAAGTTGCCATCTTCAAGGCACCCACAGACTACTGAGGTAATAAAGCAAAACTCTGAAGAGGAATTAATAGATTTGATTTTGAAAATTAATGAGAAACTAAATGAGACTGAAAAAGAACTTGAAAAGGCATTAAACGACAAGCAGCCAAACATTCCAACATCTACAACAGAAGTAATTACAGGTACAAAAACAATAACTCAGTCAGCAGGACTATCACAGGGCAACACTTCCAATTTCAGCACTGAAGAATTAATAAAATCAATGGAGGAATTGAAACTCCAAGTGACAGAGCTCCAGAAAACAAAGGTACAATTTACCACCTTAGAACAAAAATATGATCTCTCAAAGATGAGTGTTACAGAAAAAAAGAGAGACATCAACGGATTAGAAAAATTGGTCAAAACATTGGAAAAGGATCTCACATTGGAGAAACCTTTAAAAGAAATCAAACAAATTCTTTGGGCCAACATCACTCAGTCAATAAATGATGTTTGGCCATCAAGCCAAATAATGTATGAGAAAAATTATTTAGTTAAATTGGCTCTGGAATAAGTTGAAAAGGCAAGAGAAGAATTAGGAAATATGCTTGAAGAAGCCAATAACCTTATACAATTTTTAAATACCAAGAACAGATATCAACTTGAAGAGCTAGGCATCCAAGACAGAATAGGAACAATTTTGGAGGTAAAAAGGGTTTTTACTAAAAGAAATCTGATGCAGAACCTAGAAAGAAGATGCTATGATATGCAGGAAGAAATCAATGCTTTTACAAAGAGATTGGATATTTTGCAGAGTAAAGGATTGCCAAGTCCTTTAGTTTCAGATGATAAAATAATGAGCCTTGAAAGCTATGTTGAGAAATTGAATAAGTATGCTGACAACTAGGCCAGTTCATCGACCACTTCAACAATAGCAAAAGCATTGCCTACAGGCAAAATTCTTCATGACAATATGGAAAATTTGTTTTATCTCGAACATGAGGTAAAACACTTATTCCCAATTCATCCTACTTTCTTCAGATATACAGAGACTGATGAGACTCTGAGAAAGCTTCAAAGAACCAGAATACTAGAAGAAAAATGGTGGGAAGAGATGTTAGACATTTTGTAAAAAATATCCTTGCATGAATTTTGATTATTTACTATAGTAAGTCATGATAAAAAGCATAAACAGAGATCAAACAGGTCAAAGTGTATCAGTATAGGTAAAAAGTATCAGTAAAACAAAGCAGCCAGCACAGAGTTACTAAAGAGGACAGCAACAAGCCTAATCACAGGGCTTGCCTCCAGCACATCCATAAAAAAAAGGGAACAACACAACATCGGTTATCTTTTCTCTTATCTACGAGACCATCTGTCTCTATTTTCTTGTAACATATTCATGAGTCATCCTAAATTATATCTCATTTTGTTGGGAGATATTTCGTA
Organism: Pinus albicaulis; assembly: GCA_034641835.2. Classification (NCBI taxonomy): domain Eukaryota; kingdom Viridiplantae; phylum Streptophyta; class Pinopsida; order Pinales; family Pinaceae; genus Pinus; species Pinus albicaulis. Next base: position 10,796 of record JAXQQM020082601.1, on the reverse strand, counting down.
TAATATTTTGTATAAACACTCCCTCAATTAGATTATTGGGGGGGTGCATTCTTAGACTTTGCTGTAACATTGAATATTTTGGAATAAAGTGCTATTAGACAAATTTCACATGCCTAGATGGATAAGGAATTGATGCAAAGCACTTTTCACAGGATTCGTGAGCCAGACAAAGGATGAGTAAGTCATTTATCTCTTATTTTTTAGAGTTTTATACTTGTTTATTATACGATTTGTGTTTCATATTTGAATGAAAAACGAAAAGGAATAATTCAGAAAGTGCTTAAGTGCAATCTGTTTTCAATCGTTGTTATTCTTAATGTTTTCTTTTGAACTAGTATAAATAGTGAATTCTTAATTTCTCATGTTTTCTAGTTTATTCATTTTGATTATTTGATAAAGAATTCTCAAATGCTCTTTATTAATAATCATTCAAGTTCCCTATCTCAAATATGTTGAAGGATTCTTAATTTCCCTTCACCCATTTCGATTCCATTCCATCCATTTTAGATCTTTAATTGTTCCCTATTTGATTACCTTGCCCTGTGAAACCATCCCTTGTTAAGAAACTTAATCCAGCCAAGCCATCTTTAAATACTAATATGAATTTGATAAATTTAGACATCTCATTAATATATCAAAAGCATTATTATTATATTGATATTTGCATATCATAGCGATATGGACTTTAATCTGTCCTCTTCTTTCTTCATAATTGTAACATACGCACTATTATTCATCTTGGCATAACACTAATAAGAGAAAGGCAGTGCAATGCGTAAACCATATATTGATTTCACTCTTGATATGGCTGTGAAGGTCAGGCTTTGTTATTCTCTATTCTCGATATCAATTGATGCTCGCTCTAAAGTCAAACCTTGTGACTTGTGAATTGTAAGAGCCCATGCCATCTTTAAAGGAATTTGTTTTCGATTTCCTCTTATCACTGGTGTGATAGGTACAATGTTTAGATTGCTTGCATCAAATGGAATACCAACATACTTATAAAAAATAACAGTTGTGAACATTGGAAGCTTAGGTGGTTTAGATTTAGGCATATAAAATATTTCCTTCACATACCCAAGTGCACCATTCACCAAACCAGCCTCAACCCACAAATTACATGTCAACATAACACACTGGCCACGACACAAAAAAACTTTACGGTCCAGTTGATCATCATCGGCACCACTGATTTCTAAACGCCTTGAATTCACAGCAACACATCGTGCAATTGGAGAATTTAATGATTTCAACATATGTCTGTTATGGAAGGAGACCAAATTATTTTTTGGAAACATGTGAACTACTGCATTAAATAAATCCCTTTCTCTAGGATGCAACCTGATATCAGCCCGCGACATAAGAAACTCCCAATCATCAAGAACAGGTTCTGCGTTTCTTATGTTATTGAGGACTCGACGAAAACAAGATTGTTTCTCATTGCTCCCTTGTTGGCGAAATATTGTGTCAAGAGTGACAACAGTGTTGAATTTTTTCCATAATACTTTCCCTGCTGTATTACCTGCATAAAAAGGCTTATCTCTCACAGGAGGTAGCTGGCCAAGGTCACCCACAAGGATCATGGATCTACCACCAAAAGGACAATTCTTTTTATCTGGAAATGCTTCTCGTAATCGAGCATCTATTTGCATGAACAACCTTGATCCTAAAAATCTCATTTCATCAATCAATATATATCGAATGTGCCTCATTTCCTCTTGGAATAGTGCCAATGATTGACCCTGTAGTGGTTTCATATCTCTAATTTGGATTTTCAAAGCAGAGTGTATTGTTTTTGCATGTATATTGAAAGCAGCTATTCCTGTTGGGGCAAGAAGAAGCAAAGGAATTTTCCCATTACTTGACAGATTAGAAAGAGCCTCAGAAATACAATGGATAAGGAAAGACTTGCCAGTGCCTGCAGTGCCTTGAATAATCATAAGAAGAGCTTCACGAATCTCATATTCAACAGAATGCCTTAAAATGATTTCAAAAGCAAGTCGTTGTTTTCTGCCAATGAATCTGGAGAGAAAAATGTTCTATTTGAAAGGTCACCAACATCACCCCTTGATATCGCATTCCTTATAAAATTAATAGCTTCTTCGGCCACATCATTAGAAATAGTTGTACCTTGCCAGTCAAAGGATATATCAAAATCCCTTCGACCAAGGGTGTGAAGATCAGAAACATTGACACTATTTGGTGGAACCAAGCGAGAGAAAAGTTGCCACTCTTGAAAATCATCTTCAAGATTCATTTCCTGCTTAGAAAAATCACCATCTTCTCCATCTTCAATATTTTCATCAATTGATGGATTTCGATCAAGATGCCAAGCTCGATATCGGAAATTCCTCCAGTTTTCAACAATAATTTCAGCTGAAAGCCCAATCTCTGCAGAAATGTCACGAAATGGCTTGTACAAGAGCAATTGTGTCCAGAAAAAGGTTTCAAATTCCTCTGAATCCTCACCAGGAGTAGAATAAAGCCGTGGCCAGACCCGAACAATTGCATGAGCATCTCTAGGCTTCCATGGATCTTTTTTACGCTTGCTATCAAACGTCCAAGATCTTGCTATTTCTATCAAAGATTGATGTTCAAGGAAAGAAGGACTCTTCTGATAATGTTGAACAAATGTATTTTCAGATGAATAGTGCAGGCCATCCCTTGAAATTTTCCTGAACACCTTTCTTCCAACATTTAACGAAACAAATTGTCGACTACACACAACAAGAGGCAGCTTAAGCAACATATGACATGTTTCTTGTGCTCCAATGTCACGTTCAACGATTGTTTCTGCAAGAAACCTCTTGTAAGCACATAAAGCATGATCTTCAGAGACAATAGAATTTGAAATTCTAGTTAACATATCATGATAGCTTTCAGACCTTCTCTCTGCTTTTGATGCATACTTAGCAATATATTTCAGGACAACATGCCGAGAAAGCACTGGTTGGCAATCAACATTTGCACGCCACATTGTTAGAAGGTCAATGTTATGTACATTGAGCCTATCATCATTTCTTGCTGGTTCATATTTTTTTCTTCCTTGATCATCTATGAACAATCTTGATTCCCCAGAAAGATCCCATGGGGCATTGTACTGACAAGCGAGAATAGTGCCTTTTTTGCGCAAACAAGAATCTACACTACACTTTGTGTGCCTTTGGACACGGTTCAACAATTCTTCATAATCATTATGAGGATTGCAAGAGAAAATCTGATCAGTATTCAGTAGGCAAGGGTCATCATTGAGACTTCTTGGAACCATTATATTGCGATGATGTATTTCACGTGGATTCCATGCAGTTACATAATTGTCAAAGAATCTCTTTGCATGTTGCAAATCACAATCATTTGACCAATCAAGTCTTTCCATGTCAGGAGCTCCTTCCAACCATATGAAACCATGGATATGTGTTGAACCTCTATGTTGCCACTCATATCTGGAAAAAATGAACACAGAGTTAATATGAAAAATATGAATGGAAAATCAATAAGAAATTGACAATGAATAGAAAATAAATTCAAGAAAACAGACCTATACCAGAAGTCTTTAGCTTTAAGATATTTTTGGATAACTTCCTCTCGAAATATATTGAATCTATGGTGCATAAATGTGGCAACAATATGAGGGTACTGGATAACATTTTCAACTTTCATACGATGCTCATTTAAGGAATGAGAATCTGACGGTACAGGCATGAGGCTATGCAGCTCTGGCCACTTTGTGTCAGCTGCACTCAAAGTAAAAAATAAAGATGGACATCCCAACTGAGTAATCATGTCAGTCAATTCAGCCCGAAATTTAGTCCAGTATGCCCTTGTACCTCTTAGAGAAGACCCAAACCGCATAAGATGCTCAGCCAACTTACTATCTTGTAAATCAGAAAGTTGCTGACGCAAGTCATCAGTTGTTGTCGGTGAGTTATCATGTAAATTTTTCTTCACAAAAACTGAAGTAGTTTCTTGGCTACGATGCCTCATTATCATGTTCAAAAGTTAATATCAGAAGCGAGGATGGCTTCCAAACCTCTGATCATAGTATCTAAGAAGATGCAATGCATACTCATGAAGTTCAACAGTACAAATGTGTGGTTGCAACCAATCATCAGCACCAGTGGGGAACAATGTGGGGAATTCCATATCTAATAACCCCTCAGTATTATATTCATTCACTGGAGACGTTCCAATACTGGTCCAATCCATTTCATCAACATCTGAAGAATCAACATTATCAAGAAATGCTCTAATTTCTTCCACCTCTCTCCGTTCATTGGGTAGGCAAGCAATAAAAGACGAAGGATGAGAGGGAAAATGGTTAAGAGGAAACCCTTCATTATTAGCTTCACTGAACTCAGATTCTGCAATGTCACAATCAACAAATTTAAGCCTGGAGGAGACATTTGTTGATATTTCGGGCAGAGCATTCACTGAATCATAGTCAATTACAACATCTCCATAATATTGATCACATTCAATTTTGAAACGCAATGCATCCATAACACGGGATCTTTTTACATAACATTCATAATATTTATACTGAGTAGCATGTCTCCTCACAATTAGAAAGTCAAGATCTTCAACATGGCGTGGAAGACTTTGTGAAACTGTAGAAATATCTTGGGGAAAGCTAATTGTGTGTCCACTATACTTATATTGCCCACCTCAAGCATGTGTCACTTGCAAAATAGGATTTACATGTGCTATTAACATTTCTTCAACTTGAGTAAGAACTCTTAAAATATGAGGTTGCTCGCCAAGATCCATGTTATTATAGCCACAAAAATGATGTGAACCTCCTTGATTCTTACATCATCTGCAAACAAGTCCTTCAGGATCTCTCAAAACGTGGATTCCAGGATATGATTCTTTGCAGATGTGGCACATTTGGACAACTGACAAGCTATCTAGCTTTTCTCGAAATCTTTTATGCACTGCAATCATATTTTCATCAAAATAAATATGATTTGTATTGGTTGGACCATGTGGAGAATGATTTGGAAGAGTACAATTTCTTCTAAAATTTATTTGATTTTCAACACCACGAGACTCCCTCCCCAAATTTGAAACATGTGGAACAGATCTATGACATGGGCTTTCCAAATTTATGGTCTGCATTTCTGGAACCTGAGAATATGCAAAGGTTTCTTTAGCATAATTTTTTTTTAAATTGAATGTCCAAATAATTAGAATTGAAAAAATGAAAAGAAAAAAAATTCATTCAATATTTACATTTGTTTGGCGATGTGGATGAAGTGTACGAGATGGTTTCTCTTCACTTCTAACATCAGTAGATTGAACATTTGGCGAGTTAGTTTCGACACCTCTATTCAAATTAGTTTTTTCCTATTCAAACAAATTAAAATATTTTATAAAACTAAATGCCGAGAAAAGATAGATTTCTAATTTTACAATTAACAATAAATGAAAAAAGGAGGAAAATATCAAATGCATTCAACATTTACATTTTGTTGGCGATCTGGATGAACGCTATGCGATGGTTCCTCTTCACTTATAACATCAGTAGACGGAACATCTACGAAGTTAATTTGTATGCCTCTATTGAAATGAGTTGTGTCTTGTTTGAAGAAAAACAAAATATGCACCAAAAATTCAAATAAAGAAAAATCAAATCAAACACATTGAACATTAACATTAGTTTGTCGATTTGATTCTTGAGGAGAATGCAGTGGAAGTTTATGACCTGCTTCATATTCAAATCTCAGATTAAGAGATGGAAGACGCGGGGAGAAAATTTCTAGACCTCTATTAAAATGAGGTGTATCCTACTCCAAGAGAATAAAACACCTTATCACTAAAGAAATGTGAATAGAGGAATGTAATAAAACAACCACTATTGCATCAATTGTAAAGATATCATTGGATTACCTCCATTGTTCCACGCGAACTGCTATCAGGGATGACTGTTTCTGTTCGTGGGACAACATTATTTTGAGAAGGGAGATTGGAAGATACGATGTTTCGACCAGCTGGACCCAAATTTTCAAACAAATGGCCAATCAAACTATCATCCAAGTCATCACATACAATGTCATCATTGCCTCCACCATGGATATTTTGCAACCTTTGGCCTTTCTCACAAGATGCAATTGCAGAGACAGAAGGGTTAGGGTGAAAATTTGCATCCACGTTATGAATATGATGTTCCTCCCTATTGCGAGATGTTTCCTCAATATTATGATGATTTTCAGGAGAGCGTTGAAAAAAAAAATTATGCTGACGAGGAGCATATTCTGGCAACGAAATACCAAGCGGAAATGTTCTTTCCATGATATCATCCATAGTACGATACCTACGAGGAACCATAAAATCATTTTCAAGAGTTGTTTCAATCGTTATTCTATGATATTTAGCTCTCCTATGCTCATTTATTGTGCCCTTATTTTGTTGATACTGTAAACGACGACTTTCATTAGACTTGTCACGCGATGTCGGTGACTTATTCCTTTTTCTTGTACGCTTGCTTGTACCTTCATATGACATGTCTACAATGAATAATAACATATTTGTTATAGAACAATAAACATGCAACAGATATAATATAGCCAATATAAATTAACAGAAAAGGATGAAAAAGGAACACATTTTTTTTCCACCCACAAAACAAATTAAAATCGTTTACGTTATTTTTCCAACCAAATGGCTAAGAAGAAAAATGGATTTTTTCAAATGGCCAAAACAAAAAAGGATTAAATTTCATGTATCATATTATAACTGTAATGGGAGACCCATATAAATGGAACAAAATTCTAAAGAATTATATGAATTTGAAATATATCTAAATATTTGGAACTATATACCATCAAAAAAAACCTAAAGATATAACATTGTTTGAGAATCAATGAGAAAAAACTGATGGAAACACCATGTATAGAATAAGTCACAGTAATTACAATTATAGAAACAAAGAGAAATGGATAACATCCAAACACATTCAAATGCAATTAAGAGGACTAAACGAGACAAAAAAAATAAATATTTTCGAGCAAATTGCAATGGAATTCAATATCCAGCATCCGCTACATACACATATAGAAGACACCCCCTCAGAATGGAGCCATATAAATATCCATAGTCTTAGCATACATACCCAAAAGTATGCAAAGTAAAAAAAAAAAAAAGGAAATATTTTCCACGACGACAGAGAGAATACAAAATGGCTAATAGCCTAAGACTCCATGTCCACATCTAATGGTGGAATCTCATCTATAGAATCCATACGCGGAGAAATTGCAAAGACATTTCCAGACTCGATCAAATCGTTGCAATCCTGCAACGTTGGAGACCAAAATCCATTCATTTGTTGATTAGTTGAATTATCAATATCTACTGGGAAGCAAAGGCCAGCCATCATGTCATATAATACGAAAGGAACTTCACTGCATTTGCACATAAGAACCACACCTTGGACTGTTCGAAAAGGAAGATAACCAGCACATTTCATATTTATATCTATAGACATTTCTTCCAACAACTTCCATCTAAAGCCCCAATCATCCTCAAAGTAATCAGTTCTTCGTTCAATACACGGGTGACCAAATTGAAAATTATCTATTTCTTCAATTGACCATACAGAAGTGGAGCCATCATTGATAAGACATATCAACTGATTCTTGCATACTGCCAATGACATACACCGAATGTCAGTGATTGGAACAAATGAAAATCCCCAGTCATTTTTTATCACATCAAACCAGTAGATTGTATACCCATATCGAGGATAATCTTCATACTCTGTGTCGAGATAGAGCCAAAACAATTTACTTCTATAAAACACTCCATTTTGAGGGGGTGAAGTGCCACCAAATGGAAGATCAGCCCTTCGCCAAACCCTATCAAGACTATTGTAAACATAAAATTTATACCGAATTCTATCATAGATATGTTTTAGAACAACCCAGTCATATTTGTTGCTGCTCGCATTCTCCAATAACGAAAATAATCCCCAGTCTCCAATTTGTATTCGCCCAATGTTTTTTAAGGCCTTTGTAAATGGATTCATCACAAAATAGTTTCGTGAATGGGAGAATTTTGTTGGTAAGGATAAAACCACCATTGGTCCAATAGTAGACTCCACCTTGTATCTTGAATCTATGAATCACAAATGAAAACGAGATATGCGCCCATTTTGATTAAGGTATTCAGCAGCAAAATAATTGTCTTCATCATTGACGAAAGGAACCATAAATCCAAATTCATTTGTACAGATATGCTTGCAATGCAATAAGAAAGAAGGATTTTGAAAAACAGTCTTCCATTGTTGACAAACAGTGCTAAACTTTATCACAACCGATAAAGGGAGCCAAAGGAAGACAATTTCAAGAATTTCAAATGGAATACAACTCCAAATAGCTGGATCCATGAAAAAACAAGGAAATCACCTAACATAAAAGAAAACAGACGTGATATCAACAAAACAACTTTCAATTAATTGTGAATAGAATAAGCAATATAGGAAATTAATTTTCCATCTACAAATATAGTAACATGAACATATACATAATGTATAAAATGATATGACCCACAACAACATTATTACAGTAGTTAAAAAGAACTCACAAATTTACTATTAATCTTAATAAGTATTTTTCTTATGTCTGTATTAATGTCTATATTTCTTAAGCCAAAAATCAAAACTTGATTTGTGGCTTAAGAAATATTAATCATATATTTTAACTAAACAGATATAGCACCAATATTTTGGTTATATACATCAATTTGACCTGGGGGAGTAAGGGACCAATATTCACCTACGGTTTCTTGTGGATAGAGCATCCACCAAGCACCTAACATAAAAGAAAACAGACGTGATATCAACAAAACAACTTTGAATTAATGGTGAATAGAATAAGCAATATAGAAAAGAAATTTTCCATCTAAAAATATAGTAACATGCACATATACACAATGTATAAAATGATATGACCCACAAGAACATTATTACAGTAGTTAAAAAGAACTCACAAATTTACTATTAATCTTAATAAGTATTTTTTCTTATGTCTCTATTAATGTCTATATTTCTTAAGCCAAAAATCAAAACTTGATTTGTGGCTTCAAAAATATTAATCATATATTTTAACTAAACAGACATAGCACCAATATTTTGGTTATATACATCAATTTGACCTAGGGGAGCAAGGGACCAATATTCACCTAAGGTTTCTTGTGAGTAGAGCATCCACCAAGTACATAAAATTGGGATGGGGTGAATGGAACATCAATTTTATTTCACAGTTCTCAACTAGTTATCAACTTCAACAATGGCACTAGAGTAAACCTTATTACACAATGAAAAGGGAGGATGACAAGGGACAAAGGGAACAACAAGTTCCTCCTCCAAGATGGGAGGTGTAATCTATATTATATTTTCCCAAAATATATTAAAAATATACTTATAAATTTAATATTATTACTATTATCAATTGCTATTATTATTAAATAATTAACAATAATAGTAATATTTAATAATTAACAATATATTGAATTAAATAATATACCATAATTTAAAAATTACTCAATTAAATAAAAAATTCTTAAACAATTAAATAATATACCATAACTACTACTACTACTATTATTATTGTTATTGTAAATTAATAATAATATTATAAACAACTTATAACAATAATAACTTATTAAATTAGTTATTTTTGTTATATTATTATTATATATTTATTATTATGATTTTAATATTACATCTTTTACATCATAATATTTGTTGCAATACTCACCTTCCTAGCCTTTTACGATGTCAAAATTACAGTGAGCTTGGGAGGCTTCTCTCCTACCTTTTTGAGCATAGCAATAAAACCTTAAATCAAACTAAATAACACTTTTCTTTAGGTCTGATAAACCAAAGATTGGTCTCAGTGGCCGTTTTATTATTAAGAATTATAATTGAAATAGAATAATATTAATATATTTTTTGAGGATAATAATATTATTATTGTATATTTAACAATATAGATATTTATTATTTATTTATATATTAATTAATAATAATAATAATAATAATATTTATTATTAAATTTATTATAATAATAATAATAATAAATTAAACCCTAATATTAATATATTAAGACCCCAAAATTATAAAATTTTAAAATAAATATATTGAACCCTAAATCTATACATAGATTTAATGACCACGGAGAACAACTGAAAAAATATACACATAATTCACTATATAATTCAACCCCTTCCCGTATTATTTTAACTATATAAAACTCCCAATTATTACATATCCCACCCCTTTGGTTGAAAAAAAACCTTAATATTGTGTTAATTGTGATTAATAACCGCGACTAATTAAGAACCGTGATTCCCCGCCGCATTAAAAAATGATTAATTAACCATATCCTGCCCCTTTGGTTGAAAAAAAACCTTAATATTGTGTTAATTGTGATTAATTAGTTAAAACCATGACTAATTAAGAACTGTGATTCCCCTCGGCATTAAAAAAGGATTAATTAACCCTCATGGTTAATTAATAACTTACCACACCAATAAAATTATCCCCGATATGATTAAATCGTGTTTAATTGTATTCAACACAACCTTGCTATTTTCGTATCATCTCACCTCCCCGACAGCCATCCGATCAACCCCTCCACATCCAACGGCTGTCGTCCATATCACATCGCCCCCACGTCTGAACAATAACGCACGATCGCTAAACGGTTTTCCAAACAGTGTCTCACCACGCGTCACCAAGGGTATGGAATCGCTCGCTTTCACTTGAAAACAGCATGTCCCCAAAAGCGGTGCGATGT